>JAJDFF020000142.1:0-77882 GCA_021527025.2 Geoglossum cookeanum
TGCGCATTACAATAAATACCGGGATAATCACTAAATCGTGCTGCCTGAATCGCACGTGCAGCAATAACACGGTCACGGATATACGCACTTTTTTCTGCCGCATGAACAGATGATAAATCCGAAAATTTAACAGGTGTTACTTCTACGTGTAAGTCTATACGATCCAGTAAAGGTCCTGATACCTTATTCAGGTAATCCTGTACCTGCCCGGGGGCGCAGGTACATTCCTTTTCCGGATGGTTGAAATACCCGCAGGGACATAGGTTCATTGCCTTGTTTGCGTTACGAGAAACAACAGAATAAACCAGTACCGATGCCGGAATCATATCCAGAAAACCCCATTACTATTGGTGACCACCTAAAGAAGAGAAGAATGGACCTGAGGTTGTTTCAAAAGGACCTGGCGAAGATTTTAAGAGTTACTGAGGAAAGCATTGCAAATTGGGAAAAGAACAGAGGCTTTCCCCAAATTCATTTTATTCCTAATATTATAAAGTTCTTGGAATATATGCCGTTTGAGTTCGATACGAGTAAACTATCAGGGAAATTAAAATCCTATAGGGTTGAGAATGGCCTTTCTCAACGACAATTAGGGAAAATTCTTGATGTTGACGGAGCTACTATTTCTAGCTGGGAGACAGAAGAATGCCTTCCACAAAGCCAAGTTTTGGGTAAATTGGAAGTACTATTGAATACTAGCTTACATTTCCCCAAAAAACGTGCAAAGCTTCAACCTGTTTCCTGTCCAGAGACGCCTTTAACCCTTGGGGATCACATCAGAAAGAAAAGGATTGAACTTAATCTATTTCAGAATGAAGTTGCTAATATTATTAAGGTAAGTACAGACAACATTTGTGCCTGGGAAACTAATACGAATAATCCTCAACTTAGCCACTTTCCTCAAATTATCAAGTTCTTGGGGTACTTTCCCTTTGGAATCGATACTTCTACAATTGGTGGAAGGTTAAAAGTTTATCGATACAGAAAGGGGCTTACTTATCGAAAGATAGGGGACATTTTTAATGTTAGTAAACAAACAGTTGCAGCCTGGGAAAAGAATAAGACGGCGCCGAAAAGATCAATTTTACAAAAGCTGGAACGATTGTTAGCGCAGAAACCTGAGAATTAGAAAATCAGAAGTGACATGAGGAAGCAAAGTCTAAAAAATCATAATTTAGCTTTTTTTGGGTCAGTTATATATTTTCCATAAATGCGAATTTATTTAAATATATAAAAAGTGTAATTCGTTATATAGATTATAAACTTTCATTCACTAAATTAAGATCGCTCACTTTATGACTGATAGGGAATCACAGATATTAGACCTGCTTAAACAGCAATGTAGCGCAATATGTGCAGAAAATGAAGTTCAGAAAAAATTGTGAGGTAGTATTCTAGCATGTTGTGATATTTTTTCCTTGGTTCCTCATTTTAGTAATGCAGGTATTGAACCTGAAGAAACGAGCGAAATTCTGAAATCACTACAACGAAAAGGATTGATTAAGGAATTTATAAATGAGAAGACGTTCCCCTGTTTTGTTCCTAAAGGATTCTGGGAGCCAAAGTAAGGTCTGATACATTTATACAGCTACGGAGGCTCTTTGGTATATCCTTTTTTGATTATACTTTCAATTATTGCACGTTTAATCTTTGCCTCTTCTTCCGTTATAGGAATAAAGGTAACGGTTACCTTATACGTTTTTTCGGCTTTTTTAGAGAGTGTAGTTTTTTTGCCTTTAACCGTTCTTTTACATTCTGCATGTTCGACGTATATGGTTTTTTCTATTTTATCGACAACTTTATCTGGAGTATTTATATTTGAATCTTCCATCATCACTTTTTCATTTTCACTGTTTCAATAGTATTTTGAACTTTGCAGGGACAGACTCCGATTTATAATCAGACCAGAAGCATTGCCCAGAATAAAATCCTTTAGCACCTTTAAACAAACTGGGAACTGACCTGATCTTCATAGCCAGGCCAGTATCCAGTTCTTAATTCGACCATTTTTACCTATCAATGTGGTTTCGCCACTGTAGGTCAATTTCATTCGGTGTTGATATATACTGAGCTTTTTTTCTTTCGATAGAAGCTCGGTATATACCTTATATAACCATACTCGGAAAGTTGCCTGATTAAAGTATGGTAAGTTGGGGTGCTTGAAATTTTGGCCAGTGGCATAATTTCGCTGCTATTTATGGATACAGGTCCAATATAATTCTGTTTGGACCATAAGTATACTAATGCTACATACAAAGCCACGTGACCTTTATTTACCCGGCTGTCCGCAATTGTCCTGGCAATGAAGCTTAAAATATGCCCGTTTTTCATCTGCTAAATTTATTGGCGCGGAGTTTAATTCTATGTTTTACTTCTTGTTGTTGCCTACTATTGTCTCCCGCCTTCTGTTGAGTCCTTTTTTCAGACAACGACGGCGACTTCACTAGTCTCATCGTTGTCTGTGAAGCTTTTATTGTCGGTTTGGCCTCAAACATTTTATTAATGTTCACAGGTTTACCTTTTTCATCTACTGTTGCAATCTGGCGCTTTAAGGGAAAAGCCTCCAAGTACACTTTATGCTTCTCACCTAAATGTGTAAAAGTCACAGGTGCATCGCGTCCAGCTTGCACTTTCAACATGGCTCCGGCTTGTTCTGATGGAGTAAGCTGGTTCCAAAAGGGTAGCCTTTCACAATTTTTCTCCAAGTCAAAATCTGCTGAATTTACAGTACACACTTTGTAATTCCCTCTTTCATCTTTATCCGTTAAATCCAATTGCTTCCAGCCGTGACTAGAATCATAAATTGCTTTTCCAGCCATTAAACTCATGATCTCCTGTGGATTGTGACCCTCAGCAATAACGGGAAAAGTATGTTGCCTGATTTCGCCAGGATTCACTTTATTTACATACTGAGCCTGATAGTTGTTAAAGCTGTGACCCTCTTTGGGGTCGTAACCGATATTCAACTTGAAATCGGTAGCTTCATTCACGTTATTTTGAAATGGAGCTGTATAGGTGAAATCCTTTTTCCCTTGTTGAATGAGTTCTTTTATTTCATTAACAAACTGCCCAAAACCAGATGTTCTAAGAGACTGAAAAAACATCTCATTGTTCCTATCTTCAAGACGATTAACTTTCGCTGCTACCCTGTTAATTGTGAATGGCTTTAAAAGAAAGTTTGCAATATGTCTCCAGTTGTACTTGCTCTTAAGGGCTTCTGCTCTTAATCGTGAAGTTTCATCTTTTAGAAATAGGAGACTTATTTGTTCCGCAGGATCTTTTGTATTCCTGAACCTGGCTTGTATAATTTCTAATGACCTTAACCTGGTTCTGAGAGACGCTGGTGTACCTACACTTTTTGGATGTAACAACCCATGTTCTTTCTCACTTTGGTCCCAAGTCCTTATCGCATCATTTACTCTATTAATTCTCTGTTCCATGGGGTTAATTTTAAAATGCTACTAGTGAACTCCTTTTCTTCTCCGGTTAGAGGTTCCCTGCTTTTTTTCTTTTACAGGGGTTCCTTGAGTATTCTTTTCGTTTTGGGCATTTCCCTTTAAATCCTGTTCGTTATTTTTTTTTTCAGCGAGGGTTTTGCTGGTGGGATCTGTGACAAATAGAGATTTCATGGTGGGGTTGGCCCGTATGACCTTTTTCAGTTCAGTGGTGTCATGAACATAGGTAACTGTGTAACGACCACCTGCTTGTAAGATTTCGATTATTTTAGCAGCAGTAGCCGGGGTCGCCATTTCTTTGATCTGGAGACCTTGCAAATGCTCTGCAAGGTCAAACGTGCTGTTTTTCCTAGCGAAATTGCCGCTCCTTTGATCCACGCTATTGAAATCTAAGGTCTTCCAGCTAGTGTACACTTCTGCTTTACTGTTTGTCATTTCCTTCAAAATGGAATTGCCGAACATCAGCGCGTGCATTTCGCGTGGCGTGAAATTATTGTTCCAGTTTTTATTGTCGATGTAAACCTTTTGGGGTAATCCTGAAAGATCTTCAGGCGGTAATCCGAGTACCTGAAAAGAATAATCATTGAAGTAATATTTGCCGTTATTGCCGACTTTGAAATGCAGCTTCGACAGCGTTTCGTCCTGAAGTTCCCCGATCTTTTTGCTGTACGGGATCTCAAATTCTGAGTGGCCCTTGATCATATGATCACGCAGGATAACCTCGATTCTGGAATCAAAGCCCGCATCCCTGGTCTGTTTTAATAAATAGTCCCAGTTATCTTCTTTAATTTCGGTGAAGGTCATAATACCTTTATCTGAGTTCCTAAAAAACAGTGTGGATAATTTCTCCTGGTCTTTTTCCCCTCGATTAATTCTAAGGTCAAAACCACCGGGATTTTCCTGTATGTGTTTTTGAAGGGATTCTTTGTTCAGTTTTACGCCGGCTTCGCTTAATGTTGAGATCAAGTGATCAAAATTTTCATTAGTTATCATTGTAGTAATATTTAGGGGGTTAATAGTTAAATGGTCTGTAGTCAAATTGTATGGTGGGATTGGGTTAATCGATGCTTACGCTGTGGATCAATTGGTTGTTGGAGATTTTAACTTCGAGATTCCTGGCTCCGTTCTTCTCCAACAATTGGATATGGAGCGCTTTTTTATCAGGAATGGTAAACTTTGCCATTGCGACAACAATGGTTTGCTCAGAACGACCATTTATAATTGTGGCATTACCTGATACATATTGGGGTTCTAATGCGATTTCCTGGGATGCGGTTCTTTTAGGCTTTTTCTGATCACGGATCGAGAAATTTAATTGATCAATAGTATATCCAATATGACTACTGTTTTCCATGGATAGCTGGAAGTAAAAAGTATCGTCTTTGATATAAATTCCATTGCACCTTAACGTAATTTCATCTCTATTGTCTTTGAGGTTTTTTATGACCTGCTTTTTAGTTGCAATCTGCTCTGCCAGGTCATAGATTTTTGCCTCGTTACTTCCATTTGAAGAAAATAGGGCCCAAGGAGATTGAGCAACCACGCGGCCTAAACTTAGATTTAGCAGACTGGGGTTAACCAAAAACCTCACGATGAAAGAATACAAGGTTCCATCACTACAAACCACTGTAAGATTGGTTTCCTTTAATGTATCTGAGGACGCTTTCACCTGCAAGATGTTTTCTACTCCCTTAGCTTTTTGAACCAGGACATCCTTACTGCCACGATCAACGCTTTTGATCCCATAGGGAAAGATGAGGTTTGTCGTTTTTCTATTGGTGATCTCCAGGGTCATCGGGATCACCTTCGCTTTTACTTCTGTTACTAAATTTTGGGCATTGGTAATTATTGATGTACCAACTAACATGATCGCACACGCCATCATTTTCACACTGATCTTTCTCATGTTCACTTTCTTAAAATTTGTAATTATGTTGATTATTTGTCTTGATCATCTTTGAGCAAGACCCTGTATCCAGCTTTCAGAAATACCTTGACGAGTTTTATTTTTTTACCAATCAGGCTTTTAGAGAATTCAATCCCCGCTGAAGCGGCCTGCATACCAATGCCTTGGTCTAAACCATTGAGGCCAACACCACTAAGCGCATTACTGCTGCTTTCTTTGGCAACATCCCGTGTTATGGCACCAGGTATATGCACGCCATTCATCCCATCTAGATCAAATACATTTAGTTTTACAGCGAATTGGGAATTTTTATAGCGCACACTATTGATTTGGATATTTAACCGCTCTCCTGAAAGCTGCGCTTCTCCGAATATGAAATTGTCTTTGGGAATGACGATGCCGTTGATTGCGATGTCATTGAGTAGCCTCATTTTTACGATAGACCCATTGACAATGGTTTGGTTTTCATGAACCACTGCGGATATCGTATTACTGAGCTCCGTGTTTGTATTTTCATCAATCGAATAAAAGCCTGGGACTTCCTTTTTTGCTTTGCTAGTCTGACTGATCATGCCTATGGGATCAGGTGTGTTCGGTGTGCTGACTAAATATACCTGCCCGCGCTTTTGATCAAATTCCTTGTTCATTTTTTCCTTTGCCCTGCCCGGATTTTGGATGTCCAATATTTTCTCCAGCATGGAATTGATTTGCGTCATCTCCGGATCGCCTTCTGGGGCGCCAGATTGCATAGATTTCATCATAGTTTCAAGCCGGTCAACATCTGAGGTACTCATTGCTGGAGCTCCAGACCCAATTGGTGAATTTGTATTGGCTAAAATTGACGGATTACTTGATTGATTTAACGCTGCATTCAGCGCATTCAGCTTATCATAAACCTTAGACTCGGGTGTTGAATACCCGCTTCCAGATTGATTTAGCATTCCCGTATTATACCCTTGAGCCTGATAATTTTGGCTGCTGTATGTACCAGGCATTGGTTGCTGAGATGGATTAGGGGTAGTACTGAAAGCGGCTTGCCCACCATTCGCGTACTGATAGTAGGGATCAGTCTTTAACTGTCTTTCACGATTCAGTGAATCTGCTGCGGCAGCGTTATAATAACTGAGCTTGTCCATCTTTTTGTTTTCAAGCTTTGCATCTGGAAGTTTAGTCAATAGGGCATTGTCTTCTTTTTTCTTTTCTTCTGCTTGGGGCTGTCCTCCCCCGAGTGCCCAAAAAATAAGGGTTAGGAAGGGGATGGCTACAATTGGTAAAAACAGCAACGCTTTGCGTTGCTTGTCATTCTTTAATTGATCTTTCATTGTTCTTTATTTTGGGGTTATTAGTTTTATATTAGCTCAGATGGGCGGGAACGGGCTAACGTTATTTGGGGATAGTCTTCATTTGATGATGAAGCGTATCTTCCTTCGAGCTGTTGGTACCTTTAATTTGATGGACTGTATCTGATGGTAGGGTAGGTTTTATCAAAATTGGACGATCCATTTTATTTCTGATATTGGAACTGGGTTGTTTAGTATACGCCTGGTAAAGCAACCAACTGCAATTGCATACCGAGACAATCAGAAATAAAATGAATATTGCCCATTGAGTTTTGATAGAGGCCTTGTTTGCCAATTTGCTCATGCTATCCGCCCAGTGTCTTTGTACATAAAGGATCCCTTTGGCGACTTTGGTAGCGATCAAATCCATCCTGGATGGACTTGCAGTTTTGGGTTTTAATAATCGAAATCTCATGGTTAACGGTTTTTAATTGTGAGATCCTTGTTTTCGATTATGTTCCAGCGCTCTATTAAAAGGCCATGTGAATTATTCTCACTGCGTTCTACATTTCTGAGATAGCCCTGAGTAATTAAGTTTCGGGTTACTATACTTGTTGGCCTGGTCAATATCTGGGTGGCATAACATCTGAAATAATATGGAATCTGGTTGGTGTTAACTGTTATACTATCTACCTTAACCGTCTGATTGACGTTTCCACTGATAATATTTGCGTAGTAATTGCTTTCCTTTAAATTGTCATATTGAACTTTAGCCGTTCCGTCAGCCAAGTACAGTGCTTTAGATATATTTTCTTCTATCGCTTTATCGTCTGGAGATAAAGTAAAAAAGTAAGTGACGAACATCTTTATGTGATCCCTGGCCTCAACATTTATATTGTCTTTTCTTTCTGAAGCATAGGCTTCCAATGCTTTCCCGTTGACCAGTACATATATTTTCTCCTGGGTATGACTCGCCAGTTTATAACTTTGGTAGATGATGAAACCACATAAGGAAATGATCCCAGTGATTACCACCAAACTTATTGACCTAATGTATTGGAAGGCCGTTTCAATGTTGCGCATTTTTTTGAACATCTCTTTCACGTTTTCTTGCCCCTGTGTTCATAATTATTTTGGTTTATCTACCAAATGATTTTAAGACTTCACTTTTCATTTCGGCTACTGCCTTGCCACCAGTATTTGATACCGCGTCGCTGACTTTTTTGGTCATTGCATCTCCGCTACCTCCATTTACAATGAAAGTTGCTACTGAAGGAACAGTAAAATATCCCACGATTCCAATAATCATGAATACGATATAAGCAGTATCATTTTCACTAAAGAAAGTGTCTCCAGTTTGTTTGATTTGGGAGATGTCCAGTTTGATAAGTTCCTCTTGAATGTTTCCGATGATTGCCCCAAAAATGTTCGCTACAGGTAACCAGAGATAAATGTTGATATATCGGGCCAGCCATGCACTTAAAGAGTTCTGTAAGCCATCAAATACGGCCAAGCCAAATACCAAAGGCCCAATTATGGACAATACAACCATTTGGAAGGTGCGTAGCGTGTTGATGCAAAGTGCCGCACAGTTAAATATGATCTGTAGAAATTCACTAATGACCACCTTAATTTGGTTTTTGAGGCCATATAAATATTTGGACGCAGCAAACCGGATATCATTACCTATAGCATTCCACGCCGATTCATCTTTGGGTTCTTCTTTGGGGTGGGTATATTTATACCATTTGTCGCGGTCACCCTCATTATTAGCTCCTACATACATCTGCCAGATATCGCTGTCTTTTAAAGCATCCTCTTTTTTTTGCAGCAGTACCTTTATCGCTTTGTTAGAGTCTTTAACCATTTCGCCCGTCCCTGTAACAATAGGCTTTAAAATTCCGTTAATCATCATCATCAGTAAACTGAAATTCGCAATACAAAATCCCAATACGAATGGGCGAAATAAAGGGTAGAAGTCTATTGGCTCCGCATTGGTCAAATGTCTCCAAACCCGAAAGGAGATATACCATAATGCCCCAAAACCGGCAAGGGATCTGGCAACGTCAGTCAGCTGGGAACACATGGGCATCATCTTCTCGTATAGTTTATCGAGAATGTCCTGAAATTTGGTGATATCATCTGTGGTGCCTGCGAAGCAGAAACTTGGAATAATAATCAGAAGGGCAAAAAAGAACAATGGTTTTTTGATAGATTTCATATTCAGTTTAATTTGGGGTTAATGCCGTTTAAAATTTGTGCGGCGCCAATTTGCGCCTTCTCTTTGCTTCGCTGTGCGGCAAGTATATTTGTGCTGTTGTTGAATGATCGTAAGAAGCTTACTTTATCCTCCATGTCCGCATAAATAGCATCAATGGTTGCAAGTCTTTCATCGTCACTCATCCTTAATTTACTCGCTGTAACCACGTTGAGCAGTTCATCTAGGTTTTTTAAACTGGAGTTTACCAGGTTCACATATACATTGTATTGGTAGCCGATTTCATCCGGGTTAAAGAGGTTTGATCTTTTGGAGCGCTCAAATGCTCTCTTATATTCCTTCACCAGTAGCAACTGGTAATCTATGATGCCTCCTACCTTTCGATATTTCTTAACCGATGGACTTACTTCCAGTAGACCATCTAAGAATACCTTATGAATGTTAAAGTTTCCCTCGGTAAGGGATTTCACAGTCCCATATCCTTTACTAACGATATCGAATCCTTTTTTAAGGCTAGTAAGGATACTTTTGAATTGTGCGAGTTTTTCAATGTTCAGGGCTAATTGAGCCGCCTCCGCTGCCTGTGCCTGCACATGCAGCGGGCTTTGTCCGATCATAATCAGGACCACAAGGGTTAACAGAATCTTTTTCATCGTTTAGGTTTAAATCATTATTTCAAATCGTTTAGTATGATCGTTTGGTTGATCTGGTGGAACTCTCTATGTTTTTGAAGCCTTAGATTTGCAACGTCATCGCTGAATGCCCTGATAAAGCCGTATTGATCTACCATCTGGAGATATAACCCATCTATACGGTTGATCCTTTCATCATCTTTCAGTTCGAGTTGATTGTCACTAATGATAGTGATGAGTTCATCGAGCGTTTGCGATAGGGCTTCCAGAATTTTCTGTAAAACTTGGTTGATGTAATAGTTTTGATCGCCACTGAAATCTTTAGGATTTAACATTGTCCTGATTTTCTTTTGGTAGCCAATCGCCTTAATATTCAGGTCAATCAGATCTGCAACCTTACTATACTTCTTAACTTTTGGGTTGACAATTTTCAAAGCGTTGAAATAATTTTGGTGCAGACCTAAATCCCCACTTTTAATCTTGTTAATGGCGTTTAATCCGGTGCTGGCAATATTGTACCCTTTCTGCAAGTATTCCTTGTACACCTGTAGCGCTGCAATCTGTTCAATCAATCTTTTTTTGTTTTCTTTTTTTTGGGAGAAAAAACCGCCTAGAAATTGTGCATTGGTCATCGTTGAGAACAGGATACCAAGCAGTAGTAAAATGGATGCTTTCATTTGGGTGGGGGATTAAAGTTTCATTCTTTTTTTCTTGATTGATTTCATAGCCTGGTCAACGGTCTTGTTGATTTCTGCTTTGGTTGGCAGTTCTTTAATGGAATTAAGTTTGATTTCCTTTTCGGCCACCAACTTGCCGTTTTCTCGTTGCTGTTTTGAGTATAGCAGACGGTCGATGTCAAATCCCTTTTCCGGGTCGTATTGTACGCGCATTTTACATAGCGTTCGGTCGTCAATCAGTGGATTGTCTCCTGCGGTGACGGTGCCAATCCATATCGGAAATATCTGCTGTAAATTCTTGGCCTTGTGCAGGGTTAAATGATCATTAATCAGTGCCTTCACATCAGTAACTTTCTCATAGGCATTGAAAAAGGGTGCATCGTAACCCTTTTCGGTGAGTTGATTTTGCAGCACAGTTAGCTGGCTATCCAAATTTTTGCTTTGTTCCCCTATGGCAGGGGCCTTGGAAACTAATGCAATTAGCTCATCCTTTGTTGGAATATCGACGTATATATTCGGGGCTGTTTTGGATGTTAAAAAACGAATATCATCTTCCTTCCGCTGATAGGCCGTTTCCGCGTGTATCGAAAGCCCACCTATCAAATCGTACTCGATTTTGAATATACAGACCGTATAATTATCCTTGCTCGGTCCTCCTTCTAAGAAGTTGGATACACGGATGGGAAAGGCCTCTGCTATTGGAGTTTTTTCATCCTGATTTTGCAAGTATCCTTTTATGCAGGTTTTAAAGTCGGCAGCGTCACCCAGGCCATGGAACAAATCGGTATACTGCTTTTGGTTCAGTTCTGAACTTAACCTGTCAATCTCTCTTTCATCTATCTTCATCACTGTTAAGTTTTTGGTATTGTTTACTCAAAGGCTTACGCGGGGCATATATTATAAGAACCTGCTATAGCCTCATACTTTTTTTTATTTGTTCTTTCTCGGCATCGGGAGTTACCCAACGTCTTGCTTTTTCTTTTCTGGGGATATCCATTAATCCTTTAATTTTGACTTTCTTACTTTCTATAAAGTTGTGCTGAGTATCAAAATTTTCATAGCTTATGGCCGTTATCCGAAACCTGTTCGGGTGGTCTAGCTCAATGGAAAACTTTGACACCATATACCTGGTTTCATCGGCGTTGTAGCTAAAATGACTCAATTCAACCGGGTCTTTAAAGGGATGATTTTCATCCTTCTTTCTTAATTCCATGCAGCTGTTGATCACCTGCCATAAACTTCCCTGCTCTATTCCATTGATATGTACTTCCCCATCATATCCATTTAAATTGAGCAAAGACGCCAGCTGTGCGATCTTCAAGCTGGTTAGTTTGTTTAATTCCTGATTGATGTTACTGTACTCCACTTTACCCTCCTTTCTTCATTCTTATCATTTCTCCTTACTACTCCGGGATTGTTAGGTATTTACCGTTTGTAACCTTTATGTTTTTTCTTTTTGTTGTCCACCTCCATTACCTTTCTGTTGGCTTGCTGTTGATGGAGGATATCAGCTACATCCTTTATTGGCTTTTCCCAATGTTCCAGAACTGTATGGTCCATTCCACAGCTGACAGTTTGCATTCGGGTGACCACGAGGCCTTTTTTTTCTTCTATATTGATAGTAAATGAACACTTCACATACCGGCTATCATCTTTATCAAAATGGCTATAGGTGGATACTACCAAAGGAATATTTAATTTCATCGGGTCTTTAAGCGCCAGATGAAAATACTTTCTTAGCAAATCAGGCAATAAGTCAGTCCCATAGCCATTCATATGAAACGGTCTATTAAAACCTTTGCCCCTGAGAACCTTGGAAATCCGGTCGATTGATTTGAGGGTCTTTTCATTTAATTCACCGATTTGGCCTTCAATCATTAGTGCATATTTTAACGCATTGATAAAACCCTGTTGAACGTACAGCGGCGTCACAGTGATCTTTCGGTCTATCATATTGATGTGAAAGGGACCACCATCAAGAATAAAATCTTTTCCCAGAATGTTGACTTTATGTGGGTTAGGGATTTTGCCAAAACCCAATTCTTTTAGCTTGGATTCAAACCATTTCCAATTTTCATCTTTTTCCATCTATTCATTAATTTTAATACCGTACATGAGTTTTACCCGGTCTATTTCAATCTGACTTTTAGTTCTGGAGAGAGATAATATATAATTCTCATTGTTAAAGGACATGAGATCATCATAGTTTTGATCCACCTGATCAGAAGCATCATTAATAATCTGTAACCTTTTGGCGTCGGTCATCGTCGTGGTAAATGAATGGATCACCAGAAAGAGCTGGTCAACGTTTTTTACCGTCTCATTCAATATGCCCTGATAGACTTCGCCCATGTACGCGATTTCCTTCAGACTAAAATTCTTATCAGATTGAACCAGGCGCCATGCTCTTTTGTATTGATCAACCAATTGAATTTGTTTCTGGCTGATCTCCTTGATTCGTTTATAATAGGTGATTAACGTTTTTACTTTATTTAATTCTTCGAAATAGTCCTTATATAGAGTTCGTTGCCGTTCTGTCCAGTCGCTGATCTCCCCCAGCTTTAATTTAGACATGGTGTTCTCCAATGTCTTTTGAGCATTTTGTAACCAAATCACCTTATTTTGTTGCTTTTGAATCGCAAGATCTGCTGCCAGAATCGCCTTCTTAATGGCGGCTTTCACCACCACCCACCATATGGCGTGTGCCTTTTGGGTTGGCATTAAAATCATACTTAAAAGGAATACCAACATCACAATTCTCTTTTTCATTTTCACCTCCTTTTTTAATCTACATTGTCTATTTTCTTATCGACTTTCTTTTGCGTTTATCAGCCGCCGCTGTTTTTTGCTCCGGATTTATTCTAATTCTCTGAAATCGTATCGCTGGCTTGCTACCTATCACCTCAAAACCTCTGAAAGCTCGGTTACATTCTATCTGTAACTGCGCTATAGCAGTTTCATCGAGTGCAAGTTCGGGACTGAATAGTACCTTTGGTATGCTCATAGGAATCACGTTTAAATTGGTTACACCATATTCTAACCAGCCATGGTAAATGTTCCTTGCTTGCTTATCGTAATTGGTACGGTACCAACTGCCCTCATCTTTTAAATCTTGCCTTTTGATCTGGTTTTGCGGGTTTGAAACCTCTATAATTCGGCCCCTTTTGCTATCCACCCTAAAGGGTACGTTGTCGATTGTAATTTCCAGTTGTCTTTCTTCCACGGTAAATTTTTTTAATGATGAATATTCAGATGATCTCCTCGTCATTTTCACAATCCCTTCAGTATATAAACCCCAATACATCAAATCATCAGCGATCAGTGAAATAACTTTACGCGACTTCTTTTTGCCTTTGTGTAATCCACGTCCTTATTAATCCCCCTTACATTTTTTCTGATCCGCTCTTTATCTGTTTTTTCCAGGAGCGCGACCAAGCTTTCCACCAATGGCGGCTCGTTTGGTCTGTGTGTGATGTCGATCATGGTAAGCTCTTTGGTGTCATAAATCCTGAAGATGTATAAGTTTCTCAGGTGAAGCCCTTTTTCCGTTGTGTATTCGATAGTGAAACTTATAGAGTCCGTAGCCCCAGCTTATTTCTTTGTAGGGGGATCTACACTTAGGCAATGAGAGAAGATATTGTCTTTGTCTTTTAGGGAACCATCTGCATCATAATTGTTAGCGTCCTTTAAGTAAGTTTGCAATCCGGATCTGATATTAGCCAGAATATCACCCTTTTTGTATGCCTTTGGAAATTGATAAGTTATTGGCCGAAATCCTTCTCTCTCCAGTTTTTCCCACAATCCCATCAGCGTATTATCAGCTTGCTTAATATGGTCTGTCATGTCTTATTTTTTATTATTGTCAATGACTAATCTTTCAATCCCTTTTTCTACACTGCCATACTTTTCAGCGTATTCCATGACCTTAACCCTTTCCTTACCTTCAGTAGTGAAAGCATAGTATTCCTCAGGACATAATTCGTTTTTGTATACCTTCATAAGCTGACCTCCCAGGTCAATGAAAATTTCCCGTTCATCCTTGTTTACGGAAAGAAGAATGTTTTTCCCTTTGTCGCTCATACCTAATGTATCCTGGAGCTTATCAAACTTGTTCATGAATTTTCGCATGTCCATCAGGATCTTGATGTCGGCATTGTTGATAATTGCGTCTTTGATAATAGGACTGGAAATAAGGTCATCGAGTTCCTGCGTGATTACAATAGGAACCCCGTTAAATTTTCTAATCGTTTTGAAAGCATACTTCAGGAAAGCAGCCATGCCGCTTTTGGCGATGGCGGACCAAGCTTCATCGATAGCTAAAACTTTACGGACTCCCTTTAGTTTACGCATTTTGGAAATGAATAATTCCATGATAATCAGCGTTATAACTGGGAAAAGGATAGGGTGATCCTTAATATTGTCCAGCTCTATGACCACGAAAGGCTGGTTTAAAAGGTCTAAGTTGTCGGTAGCATTTAACAGGTAGTCAAATTCGTTCCCTTTGTAATAGGGCCGAAGAACATATAGGAAGTTGGAGATGTCAAAATCTTTGTCTTTCACATTGTGGTGCTTGAGCACCTCCACATAAATTGTTTCCAAGTACTCGTAAAAGGTATTAAAGCAGGGAAAGATGCTGGAGTTTTCTTCCAGGTAATCATAATAGCCACTCAAGGCATTAGACAGGGCCACATATTCACTTCTGTTGAAATTCTCGTTCTCCTGTTTCCACAGGGTAACCAATAAGGATTTTAAACTCTCCTTTTTCTCGGTATCCAAATGCTGGCCGTCCGGGAGATAGAACGGGTTAAACTTGATGGGATCATTTTCCTCATAAGTAAAATAATAGCCGCCCACCAGCTGGCACAAACCTTTGTAACTTCCTCCAATATCTACGGTTACACAGTGGGCACCCTGGGTATATAGGGTATGTAGGATATGATTTACAGTCATGCTCTTTCCGCCTCCCGATGTGCCGCAAACTAGCATGCCCATATTTGAGGTAATTCCCTGCTGACGTGGAGAATCCAGTAGGTCGGCAAATACAGGTTTACCGTTTAACCGGTCGCAGAATCTAATGCCCTGATGAGGCAGTACCGATTTTGGGGCGCCTTCGAGATATAAAAAACAGGTGGCCTGTTCCAGAAAGGTATCGAAGGTATCATTCATGGGAAAATCCGCTGAATTTCCCGGCATCCCTGCCCACCAGATTTGTGCGGCCCCTTGTGTCTCCAACTTAGCTACCGCATCTATCTTTGCCAGAGCAGAACTCACATTATTTTTTAAATCTTTTAATTTTTCTTGATCACGGGTCCAAACCATTATATTGAAGTGCGCTTTTACAGCCAGCTTCTGTTCGCCCAATGCTTCGTTCAGAAAGTCATTGGTTGAATCTCTGGAGATCATATTTTCCCTGCTATAAGCCGATAAAGATTGTAGACGAAGACGCTTTGTTTCTAATTTCTGAATGGTCTTTTGTGCATCGTCTATGAAAATATATTGGTTATACAGGTGGTCGCAGTTCAGCAATTGACCAAGAGTAGATGCAAATCCAATACTAAATTTGGTTCTGTCTGTAGAATATTTTTCATAAAAGCTTTGTGATCCACATTGTCCGGGTAAATCGGCAACGTCACCGAGTGTATAAAGCTGGCCATACTGATCCCCGATCTGCAAATCCTCTTTGAGCTGCAAATCTTTGATCTGGATGCTAGTATCATTTTCTGAAAGGAAACAGTATTGCTCGATCAGGCCAATTTTACGCGACTCACTGCTAAGGTCCTGGTCTTTTAATCTGGTTAGTTTTATAAAACCGCTATCTTCAACAATGCGTTTGAACTGCCCGGCAGCTTCGGTAAATTCCTGAAGTACCCTGGGCTTTAGAGTTTGCTCCGGTACCAGTGTAGGTCTGATTAAACTGGAGAAAATGGAGGTGTTGATTTTTCTGCCATCCGGCTTTTTGGTGAGTATAATGTAACAGGTATGGTCCAAATAGGGGCGTTCACGGAAGTAGTTGTCAGCTGCCGTGGCCAGGAATCCCTGCTCTTGCGCGCAGTTGTAGGGTACAAATTTTTTTTCCAGGAACCAATCCTGTTTATGAAAAATAGAATGTTTAGGTAAGACTTTACAGGCCTTTACAAAGGTTTGATGGATGTTCTCATAGTCCTGATCGGCCAGGGTAAATATCTCTGGCAGATCAACTTTAAAAACCAGACTTACATCACCGTTTTTTGAGAGAATACAATCATTCTCTACGCCCATTATTGGGAATATTTCATTTAACCACTTTTCCATCACACAATTTCTTTTCTCACTTGTGGCAATATTGCCCGGCCCTATTTTAACAGAGGTACATTGTTTACCTATTTAAAGGGGTTTGTCTATGCTTTCAATTAAGTACGTTTTAGGTTTAGAATTTACCCATGCCTATCATCCCGTAGCGGAACTTTTTTTCTTCCGGTTTTATATCTTCAATGACCACTGTTACTCCCCAACTATTTACATAGCATTCAGAAAGCAAAGATTTATGCAGGCAGGGTTGCTCATGGAAATTGACATAGGAGAGGTCTGGAACATTTGCCAGACGTGCGCGTCCTATTGGATCTACCTCAGACGGCCCTAATATCGTCAGGTCGAAAATTCCTTCCGGCAGAGCGCCCCCCTCCCATTGATATTCTACAAGCTGCCTGTTTTTTTGATCGTAAAAAGCATACAGCACTTCCACATCGTCATCGTCTACAGGGCCAAAACTGGAATACAGCAAGGGAGGTGTTTTGCCATCCATAGGTATCAGCATCTCTTTTTCTCCATCTGCTAGGAAGATATCCTCACCGATATGATATTTGGGCAAAATGCCATTGATTCTATCAATTAGAATCTCATTGAGCATTTGAAAGCCGTAGAATTCATCCGAGTTGACTTTCTCTGTTAATTGCTGGTGCTGTTTTGAATTTTTGAGAATCTCCTTTTTAAAAAGCTTGACAGGAACCCTGCAAATCCTTGTATTTTCCTGTATTTGGTTTAGGGGGAGCAGCCTATTGCTGCTACCATCTACCCGGAATAGGAAACATCCACTTTGATGTTGACATTTATTCATTTCCAGGGTGTTTTCGGGATTTCCTTTTTCGGTAATCCTGGCAGGATTTGACCTGAGTTCAAAAACTGTTCTGTTGATGCTGATATACATTTCGCATTTTTCTTGTTCACTATTCTTCATCTGTTTGCTTTGCTAATTGGTTGAATGGATTTCATATTGATTTGAGTTACTATTGTTGATTTTTTTGATTTTCAAATTGAACTAGCTTAAAACATATGTTTTCCCTTTCTAGGGGTCTTCCCTTTTGAAGGTGTATTTTCCTTTTCAAGTTGATTTTTACGTATCCATGCTGCGGTGTTGGTCTGCTCAAACGGAATGATCTCTATAAGGTTGGTTTCGGACGATTTCAGCATATGTACACAGTGTATCAGTACATGTGTGGGATCATCTCGGTGGTATCCAAAGGGATCCATCTCATAAAGCGAGGGTAGTTTTAAGGCTACAACATCAGCATCCGGGAATTGGACCCCTTTATAATCTACGTTACATGGCATCTTTTCCCTGCGGTTGTAAAAGAATTTTTGCGGATAATGGATGTCGTTACCAGGAAAACAAAATTTAATTTCTGGGTTATCTTTTCTGTATACTTCCCTTTTCACCCCGTCAGCAATATAAGTCTGGCCGTCGATCTCCAACTCAGGGGCTTTTCCATTTAAGAGGTTTGAAACTTCTTGATCAATGATCACCGGGCTATTATTATATTCTATATTGTACGCATTAATGGCATCAATTTCACCTGCAGACATCTTATCTCCATTAACCACGAAATTTTTGGATAAATGAACAAATACCCACCAGTACGGCTCATATCCATCTATCATATTTTCAAATTTCTGGGCTACCCAATTGTAGAACCCAGCATACCGGTCGGCCTCCTCATGCAAATCCTTTAGATCTAACGTCCATTCTTCCGAATAACTTCTCCAGGGCGTAGCAACACTGATGAGCTGAGTCCTCTCATCATTAAACCGGTAGATATCATTTTCAAAAATCATCATGCCCTCATAATTTTCCATTGTCACTGTTTTTGTATTAGTCTGCTGTTTTTAGCAGAACTATCGGTTAGGAGATCTTTTGTTTACTTGAGTTTTTGTCCGTTTATCAGGTTGCTTGCTAGAATTCGGCTTCTTTTTTTTGGATGGTTTTTTCATATGCAACTGTTCACGTTTGGTTCGAAGTGCCATCTCATCGATATCGGATTGCTCCAAACACTTCCATGGGACGTTGAAATTCCTTGCATCCCATTGATGACTGGTTACCAGCCAGGTTGGGGGATAGCCGTTTACCAGACAGTAGCCAATCGGGTCGAGCGCGTTTAATTTGGGGAACGTGAAACAGATTACGTGTTCTGAGTATTCCTTCAGATGTTCTGCCAGCTTAACTGGCTTTTTGGTCTGGGTGTTATATAATTGTTTGGTAGGTGTATCAATTGCCGATGGGGGAAAAACGAAGGCGTCCAAAGGATCTCCCTTTTTGCGTATCTCCATTTTTTTAAGGTCAATAATATAGGAAATACCATCGATTCGCATTTCTGCAGGTTCTCCATTAAATCGTCTGGAAAGTAAAGCGGTGACATATTGAAATCCGTCCCTATTTTCAAGACTTTTTTGATTGTACTTCATCAATACCTCTTCAGCAAGTTCATAGCCTCTACTTAAAATAGGTTTGGGAATTCGAAAATGCTTTAGCTCCTCATAGGGTAAACAAAGCTTGGCATAGTCATTCACGTTGTAAATTCTTGATGTTGGAGAATGGTAAAAACCCCATACAATATCTTCTCTCTGTTGCAGATCTTTGACAGCACGAGTATTTTCTGGCTTATTATATTCAGTTAGGTTTTCTCGGAACTTGTCAAACTGAAACAAATCTTCATGTAGTACGATCATTCCCTCATAGTCTATCATCACATTTCTTTTTAAATTGTTTTATTGCTTACTCACAGTTTTCTTCCTTTTTTTTTGTCTGAAAAACAGATCGAAACTCATTTTTCCTAAGATCTACCCAGTACTCAAGGCCATCTATTTGATATGTTGGTAATTGCTCTTTCATAACTTTAACTTATTCTCCGGCTTTTTTTGATCAATCTTCCGACTTGGTTTACATGTAGCATAGGTTTCTGTTTGGATTCTAACAGATTCGGCGCTTTGATTCTGGATATGACATTGGCTTCCAAATTCTTTTGTATAGGATAGGACAAAAGAAACGTCTTTGGGTCCATACCAAACCATTTGGCAAAGCCAATAGGATCCATCACCCGGACAGGTGGAATCAATAAAACTTGTAATTCTTTCGGGGCATTTTTAAAATAAAGCGGATCGCTAAAAACGCTGTCCTCAGTTCTGAAAAGTTTCTTTCTTTGCGGATCATAAATAATTTCCCAACCTTTTTCATTTTCGGATTTGTTCAGATGAGATAGGTATATGGTATGTTCCGGGTTTTTAAGCGACTCCAGGAAAGTAGTGTCACCAACGACCAATTTAAATTTTTCCTCGCCCACGTTAATTTCTGTATAACCCTTGCTGAGCCGCTCGGCAACTTCAGGTAAACTCATCGTTAAATCGTAATCGGACTTATTCTTTAACCCTTCTGCAGTAGTGCCATATTTGATCATGGCCCCAACAGGGTCTAGATCTTTTAAGTAAGGAATCTGTATTTTCATAAATTGTTCGGGTTTCTGTCCGTAATAAATTGCAGCTCTTTTTGTCAGGCTGTCAATACAAAATTCATAATGGGTACCTTTATCCATGGCTGGAATGAAATGAATCATGTTAGAAGGATTGCCTACCTCTATGAGTCTGTTGTTTTGTATATCCACCAAAAATGGAATGGTTCCTAATTTTATCTCTGGTAATTCTCTTGCCATGCTTCGCCTTCGTATATCCTTCTCCTTTAGCTACTGGGTTATGACCTTAGCGGCGTGCGTTTTGGCTTTTGGTTCTTTTATCTTTTTTTAAATGCCCTTGCTTTAATTCTTTTTTAGCCAGTGTAGGGTCTTGAGGAATATCATTGGGTGGTTTGATCTCATTGTTCAATTTTAGTATCGGGGTAGCTTTTGCTGTGATATGGTTCTTTAAAGGACATTTAAGTAAATAATCCTTTACCTCCCAGTGTTGTAGTTTGGCCATGCCGTAAGGATCAATTGCAGGTATCCACGGCAGTACTAAAAATACGATGGACGCTGCCTGGGATTTGAAATCTGGAGCATCCGGTGGTAGGATCTCACCAGTATCCCGGTTGTAGTAGGCGGTCATTGTCTGGGAAAACCGCTTGCCACTGAACTTAGTTAATGGCAATTTTGGTAGCCTTTTATTTTTGGGTTCCATGGCGAAACCGATATAAAAATGGTATAGGTTGCCGGCTAAATCTACGGTAGGCACTTTCCCACGGCTGCGCTGACGGAATAGACTTTGATCAACGATGATTTCAAAGTCTGATTTAAGTTTAATATCCTCGACGGTAGTTCCATATATACTGGCCAAAGATTTAGGGTCTAACACATTCTTGGGGGGTAAATTAATGGCTATGACATGTCGGTCTTTAAAGTCATTGTTGATGTTTTTAAAAATTAGATCATAATTGAGCAGGTAGCCCGAATTCTGGTATTTCATTTCTGAAAAGGACATTTCGTTCGCAGGATTTCCCTGCTCACAAAGACGGTTGTTTCTCAGATCGACGATGAATTTGGTCCTTTCGACCTTTATAACGGGCAAACCATAGTTAGCCAAATGAATTTGCTGGTCATAAGACTTTAGGAGCTCATTTAACCTGTGAATCTGCTCATCGGTTCCCTGAAAACCTGCTTGTAGTACTTCCTTGGGTAAAATCAACTTTACTTGCCACTCTAATGTTCGATCAGATGGAAATGGTGAAATGTTTTTAGAGCCCAATTCATAGGGTAACCATAATGTGTTGTCGTCTAAGCTTCGGAGCAAGGATAGAGCAATTCTATTCTTTGGGTTACATACTTCGATCAAAAAACCTGTAGCCAGGTCAATCTCAAAAAAAGTATTGTGCATCGATAGGTGTATGTTCTCTTCCATAGCTATATTCCTTGTTTGTTCTTCCGTTTTAATCTACTTTTTTCACTGCTGAGGTTTATTCGCACAGCACTGTGCGGGCTGTGACTGGACTCCCGGAGCCTTTTGACCAATTCATTCCAATCGGTTTGTTTAATGGGGATTAGGAAATCAGGAGGGGGTAGGGCTTTCAACTCTGGCAGATGAGCGGTAATGATTTTTAGCTGATCAATAGTCTCAGCTGGCGCTTTAATCAGTACTTTTTTTACTGGATCAAATACATACTCTAGCTGCGTCCCACTGGCTTGTTGCGGTGGAAAAGGAACTATATTTTGGGGATGGGGACTCTTGTTTTTCATCGTTCACTATTTTAATCTTACTTACTAGCTTGGGTTAAGATTGTTCATGCTTTACCATGATGGGAGGAATCAATTTCTTATTTGATTCCATTGTGCATCTTTCTGGCATTTAACCTTTTGGTCTGCTCAAACTGCTGGCGTAATTCGTGGTTTTGATTTGATTTGACTACAGCAGGTATATTCGTTTGTGATAAGGGAATGATAGTCGCTTTTTGCCCGAATACGAAGGGATTGGCCAATAGGTATGTCATTAGATCTGGTTCCCTGTTTTTACCAACATGGTAGGGGTCTAATTTGTCATTCGAAGGAATAACCACCTTCACAATGTTTTCTGGGGGCATTTCTTTGATTTTCAGTAGATCGATTTTTACCAGCTGATGCGTGTTTCTATCTATGTACGCGTAACGGTCCCCATATGGGTCCGATACAGGTTTGAAACCATTCAAAGGAATAAATTGACTCCCCAATCTGAAGCAATAATTATCCAGGTCAACTTTATATTTTGTATTTAAAATCTCATAGGTAGGAAGTATACCTTTCTCCCTTACTTCAAGTGCTTTCAGATTCACCATCACCTCATGATCAGATAGCTTCAGCAGTTCGTGAGCTGGTATCCCATATTTTTTAGACATTTCCCGAAGTGCCATCTGCACCAGGGGCGGGATTTTTAAAGTAACAATGTCCTCATTGTTCAAACTACTTGGTAGCGGTGGCCTTTCAGTAAATAAATCCCAACGCATCTCATAGTGATCACCCTTATAAGTCATGTGATCGAAAGAGATCGTGTGTTCAGGGCTACCTAATTTGGTAAATCGACGGTTATCTATATCCACCCCAACCCATGTTTTACCCAACTGTGTAATGGACAATGTTTCCGGTTTACCTTCTAGTATTGCGGAATTATTAGAGATTTCCTGACTGGTTGGCGCATTTGAATAGGGCTTTGTAAGCTGAACATAAATTCCGTTATTCTTTGCCACTAGTATAGGATTCATACTTTCTTGAAGTGGAGGAATTTTTATTTTTGATTCATCGTTTTCCATATGGGGAGATGTTTAGGGTCAACAGTGTTGGAATAAGGAGGGGTTAGGGGTTTTCTAGGGCAGGTTCGCATTACCATTATTGCCTGTACTTTTGAACGCGTACTTTTTTTGCAGTTGTGTTATTCATAAAGATTTTACGGCTATTGCATTTAATGGTATTTGGAATACCTCTTTTGGCCATTTCTTTCATCAGGCCATGTTCTCCATATTTAGCGCTCATCGCATATACCTTCATCACCAAAAAGGCTCCGGCGCCCAAGATGATAATTAAGGACAGGTAGGTGTTCATTCCTATGATGTACATTAAGGAGAATAGAATGAGTAAGGCCATTACCCCACCGCCCAAGTACCATATATACTGGGCTTTCAAGCCCTTGAATTCAATGGATTTATTGATTCCCTTATTGATTTTGTAGGTGCTGTTTGCCATAATTACTTCCAGGTTTATTTTTATTGTAAAGGATCTTTTAGGTTGCTGATGATTTTTCCAGGTGTCTTGGTAAGGAGTATGGGGTATTCTTTAATTCATTTTTTGGTTCATAAAATAATCGTGAATTTCTGAGATCACCATATGCCGCATAAAGTGGTCATCTATGGTTTCAGGCCCAAATTCAAAGGCTTCAAATGCTTCCCCGCAATGATCGATCAGATTTATTGCCGTGTATCTTAGCACACCAATGGATAGAAACGAATCATATTCTTGGGGGAACTCCGTTTGTAATAACTCCAGGATATACTGGTATCGAGACGGGGGCATACTGCTAATGATTTCCTGCATACACATCTCTATGATATCCTGCTTTCCTTTTCCCTGGGAAATAAGTTCGTCCATCAACGGCTCTACAAGCGCGACTCTATCCTCCAGGTATACCGAGAATGGCACATCAGCGTTTAGCTGATGCACCAGTTCCGGGTAATTTTCAGCGATGTATTGCTGAAGGCAGTCTTTAAGCAAATTTTTCATTAGCCGAGTCCAAAGAATGATTTTATTATTGTTGCAACTACGACAAGGAAAATGCAGCTTCCAAACCACGCTGCAGCGACTTTGCTGGTGTCCTGATCCCCTCCATTCCACTTCTGGTAGACCTTTACCGCGCCGATCAACCCCAAGATTCCGCCCACAGCATACATCAGCGAAGTCCCAACACCGAAGTAGCCTCTTACCGCGTCATCAGCGGCTTTAATTCCTTTTACGCCGTCGCCTGTGTCGTCAGCATATACCTGTAATTCTACCAGACTTAAATAGACCAGCACAATGGTGCCCATTACTTTTGCTCGGGATAGTCCCTTAATTTTCCAAATACACTTATTCATTTCTCACGTTTTAAGGTTTCTCACTTTGTTGCTTTCCCGGTCTTCCCTGCCACGCACCAGCAGGGAAGGGGAAAGTAGCTGTAACTGCCGGCACTCATTGCTCACATGTTCTTACTCACCTAACCAGCAGCACAGCTTATTTTATTTCCAATATTTGGAGTATATTCTTTTGTGGTATTGTAGTTTAGCACCAGGTGTTTACTTTTAATTTTCTTTCCCGTTTCCCCACCCGATTGGGGTGGGGCTGGGAAAGATGGCGGGCTGATCCTGGCTCCTCAAACACTCACGTTGCTCTACAGCACTGAGCAGGATCAGCGGCCATTTCATTTGGGGCTAACTTTTTATAAACTGCTCATTCCTCCCGCCAGGGGCATTACGGGAGAAAGAGCAGTAGGAACCTTTCAGGGGGATAGCTCTCTCACGATCCAAACCTCTACTTTATCCAGTCCTTCAGGTTCCTTTTTATCTTTAAAGTGCTACCCTTTTCCCCCGCTGGGAAGTACGGGGGGAAGGGCAGCATGGGCCGTTATAGTGAAGCCAACTCCCACAATTCATCCAGCTCACGTTTCTCTGGCTTCACGGCCCCATGGTTTTCGCACTCATGTATAATCAGTTCTGTTATTCCTTCTCTCATCACTGGATCATTTACCAAAGGATAGCTGGTTAAGATGGATTTGATCGCCTTGTACAATTCTAAGTGATCATAATTATTGATCCCGGCATAAATGATAACTTCCTTTATTTTTGGAATGATGACCTCTGCTTTTTTAAAATCCTCTGAATGCGGTTGTTCTATATGAGCACCAGCATTAATGTTTTCAAAGGGTCCGAAAATTTCTTCATCCAGCTCTTGTTCCTGGAGATTTATCATGCCTTTACGGGAGAACAGCGCATTCATCTCTTTACGGAAAAAGCGAAGTAAGACATAGGCCAGATAAACAAAGGTCAAAATGGCAATGACAGTAAAGAATTGTTGGAAGGAGTAGTGTATCATTTTTGTATCGTTTAAGGTTCGCACTCGAATCAGTTTTTGAGCTGAATTGCTGCCTGATTACGATACAAAAGAACTACTTACAGCAATCCCTGGAAAGATGTAAAAATTTCCCCCTCCCATTTACATCCCTTGTAAAGGTCTGGTAGTGAAATGGTTACTCCGGTGAAAAAAAATGAAAAAAAATAAAGGCCATCCCTGGGGAATGGCCTTTGTCCGACATTATTTATCCGAGCAGTTTATTTATCCCGGTAGTGCTCCAGTTGCTTTACAACACTGAGTAAGAAGGCAATCAGGATATTGATGTCCCTATTTTCACCAGCATAGATTTTCCCGACCATCGTTTTCCAGCTCAGATCCTGCTTATGCTTAGTGGAGAGATAAGGGATAATGGCCTGGAACACCGCTTCAATGGACTTGGAAAATATTAGTCCCAGCTCTTTGCAGGCACGTAAAAACAACCCGATCTGATCTGCCGTAAGAGATACCAAAACTTTTATTGGCGCCATTTTCTCTTTTGCCCTAGCCGTCGCTTCCAGCAATGGGGTAACCTCATCGGATTTATAATCCAGATAATCTATTTCATGTTTCAGCCAGTCACAGAAGAAAGACTTCATACTCGGTAGGTTCTTATCAAAAATCGTCTGTGGCTTCACAGGGATATGCAGCAGCCTTTTGAACTGAAAGCGCATGAATTCCAGTTTCCCGGCAGGTGTAAGGTGTTCCTTAATCAGTTCTTCTAGTCCAACCCGGAAATAGGTGATAGACTCATTACTATTAAAATTCCAGTAGGGTAGCAGCTCATGCAGCGTTGGGCAATCCGGCAGTACACTTGGCTCATGCCCCCTTTTCAGCAAGTCATTTAAAAAGAGTTTTTGATAGTTATATTCTTTCAACGTGATGAAGTCTTGTTGGTCGATTCTCCTGATAAATTGGTGAAAGGAATCAATCACGACACCTATCGCTTTCTCGTTGTTTTTACCCACTAGTAAGACCGGAGGCAGGTCATCGATTTTTTCTTCTATTTCTATCTTTAGGGCCATAAGTTCTGGAATTCCCACACGTTCCTCCGGACTTAGAAAACTTGGATAACTCAGTTCAATGAACTGCTGGATTTCTTCCAGGGTCATAAACATATATTCCAGGATTTCCAGCGCATTGCTTTCCCAGTCTTGTGCCTTTTTTTGTATATTATAAGTTTGGTTGATCAATAAGATAATTGCATTGTAGTATTTCTGGATCAGCACTCTGGTGTGATCCTCTTGCTTAAGATTAAAAATTTCAGTTTTTAATCTGTTGTAAATTCTCACCTTTTCGTTGGCAATTGCCTGGATCATGTTGGCAGTTTGATCCTCGGTTCTACTTTGTGGTTTTTCGTAAATCAGTTCCTCGAGCAAGGACTCCAATGGTTGTAGCGCATAATTCTTTTTCATTTTTACTTTTTTTTTAGGGTTAGGTTATTGTGAGGGTGTTAAGTACTCTATTCAAAAAAAGGATGATTTGAAAATAGCTGCCGTGGGTTAAAAGCGCCAGAGTTACTTGTTTTTTAAGTGCCATTGAATGGCCGTTGAACATGTATTCACATGTTTTTAAGTTCAGAATTTAGGTCCATAATGAATTAATTTTTTTGCCGGGCGTGTAATGTACTTCTACACAGGAGATTACTACACTTAACTAAGTGATTTGTTTTTTTTATTTCATTTTATGATAAATGGATCACACAATTTGGAAACTTCATTTCCTTATTTTCTTTGTGTCTTGTCGAAATGCTTAAATACTTTAGTGAATAGATACCTGTCTTTAATCCTGTTGTACGTGTCTTTATGGGTTACTATAGTAATAGCTAAATCGGGCGATTGAATCTGGTTTCAGGACGATTCAAATTTCTGGTAGATTTTCTTAATCCATTGACCAGATTCTTATTAGTCTAATTTTGAATGAAATGCGTTAACTATTTATTTATAATTGTCTGTCACGCAGCATGATCCTAAATGTTACAATCCTGAAAAGTGCGATCTTATTGCAGGGTAAAGTGCGATCTTAATAGGGCATGTAATCCCTCAACATGAAAGCTCTGCCAATTTTAGTCTTCGCCATCCTGTGGCCTTTATACGTTGTTTCCCAAACTCCTTACTCCGGTCAGGTTAAGGGCCGTATTGTGGACACCGATCTCAAAACGGGCCTTTCAGGAGCTACCATCGCCCTGGTTCATGCTAAAGACTCCACCCCAACTTCCTATTCCGCTATGACCTCCGAAAGAGGGGGATTTTTGATCAGTGGAATTGTCCAGGGTGCATATAAGGCCTATGTGACGTATTTGGGCTATCAACCGCAACTTTTGTCCAAAGAAATCCTGGTATCAACCAGTAACCTTGATTTGGGAGACATCGCCCTAAAAAAGAAAACGATCCAGCTGAAAGAAATTGAGATCAGCGAAACAAGAGCTCCTTTCGTCATGCGTAAGGATACGATAGAGTTCAGAGCAGATTACTATAAAACCAGGGAAACTTCTCCCATGGAAGCCCTACTTAAAAAGCTGCCAGGTCTGGAAATAACACCAGATGGGGTCATCAAGTACAATGGTAAAGTAGTAGAGGCCATTCTGATTGATGGGCGACCATTTTTTGGAGATGATATCAAAAAGGCAACCAAGAATTTGCTTGCTGGCATCATTGAAACCGTTCAGATTATTGATCGGGAATCCAATAATCCTGACCGTTCGCTTTCTAATTCCGAGAATCAGGAAAAGGTCATCAATCTGACCTTGAAAAAAAGTGTGTATGGGCGCCTGAATGGTGTTATTGGGGCAGACGTTGGTAATATGGGAAAGTATAAGTTTAATGCCAATCTCAATAAGTTCGGTCACCAAAGCCAAGTTTCCTTGATATCGGGTGGGGATAATATCAGCAATTTTGAATCTGATGGAGGCATACCCGAGAATCCGTTCAGTTTCTGGAAGGCAGGGGTGAATTACACCACAGATTTAAACTCGAAGATGGTCATTGGGGTAAGTTACTCGTATGATCACATTAATCAAGACGGGAATTCTACAACCTCCCGGCAGAATATATTTACTGATTCAACTACCAATTATCATCAATCCTCACTATCGAAATTCAAAAACAATGTTCATTCCGGAAACCTGAATTTTAACTATAACATAGATAGTTTTACTAACCTTTCATTCAAAGGTAATTTGACTATTAGTTCTATGTTGTTGAGTGGAAATAATGCCTATTCTACTATGAGTGATAATCGAATGGTAAACGATGGGACTCATTTGCTACTCACTAATGGAAATAAATATTTTACTAATAATAATATAACTTTTAATCATCGGTTCAAGAAGATAGGACGGAAATTGAAATTGTCATTAAATTACCTCTGGTTGAAAGAGAGCAATCGGAATGAGTCGACCAATATCACTAGATATTTATTACCTAATAATAGCATTTGGGCGGATAGTCTCAAGCAGTATTCAAGGTCAAATGATGGACGGTTAGAGGCTAGCATTAACCTAGATTATGCTGAACCAATTACGAAGAATATTTTATTAAGTCTTTTTTATAATTATAATAGATTTGATAATCCGTATTCAAAGAATACATATGATTTTAATCCAGTAAGCGCTAAGGTTGATTTAATAAATGATAGCCTAAGTGGAAGATTGCAATATTCAAAGTATGTACACACTGCTGGAGCAATATTTAAAATTCAAATCAAAAAGTTCAATTTTGACCTCGGGGCAAATATGGTTAGTGTTAAGCAAGAAGGTGGCAGTAACTTAAACCCACAAAGTTACATATTAAACATTCATAAGTTCTTTCCTTTGATAAATATAGATTTTAGACTAAATACAAAATCTAAAATTTACTTTGACTATTCCAGAAGGTTAATCCCACCTCAGCGACAACAATTATATATTATTCCTAACGTCTCCAATCCACTTTTTATAGCGAAAGGAAATGCAAATCTAAGACCCAGTACTTCTGACCGTTTTAATCTTTCTTACCAGTCCATTGATCCTTATTCCAATCGTAGTTTATCCATTCTAGGGAGTATAGTATTCACCCAAAATCAGATTGTTACTACATTGAACTATGATACTTTTGGACGTATGCTGTCTGTTCCAATAAATTTAAATGGCTTCTCTAATGGCAGTTTGTTCATTGTCAATGGTTTTCAATATAAGGCTATAAACAGCATTGTTTCTACTACTACTTCAATCACATGGAATAAGGATGTAAATCTTATTGACCATATTACTACAAATGTAAATAGAGGATCTATTTCTCAGGGCTTAAATATAAATTATCACCATGGTGATAATTTATATTTGTCGGCTAGTGTAAATGCTACTTATAGCCTGATTAGATATACCTCAGATCCAACTTTGAATACTGACTACTCAGATTATTTGATCGTCTTAAATACTAGTATAAATCTTCCAGGTAAGTTTATTTTCGCGCCTGCTGTCAATTATAGAATGTACACTGGTAGGCCCAATGGGTTCAATAATAGTAGTCTGATTTTAAATTTTACTCTTTCAAAAGCCTTTTTAAAATCTCAGGCACTAGCGGTTAAGGTGCAAGGGTTTGACGTGTTAAATCAGAATTATTCCATCTCGAGAACTGTTGGACCTGGCTTTATCGAAGATATGGAGTCTAACGCGTTGAGACGATTTTTTATGATTGGAGCTGTTTACTATATCAAATAAATCATTACTTCACCTGTTTAATTGAACCATATAATGCCGCTTAAAGACAGACATAGAAATGCGATCGAGGAAATTCATTTATTTATCGAATCCAATCCTTTGCAAGGATTGTCAATCAGCGACCTCACTAAACTTTCGAAGCTGTCTAAATATAAATTGACCACGGGATTTAAAGAACTGTTTTCAATATCTATTTATCAATTTAAATTAGAAGTGTCAATGCAATATGCCGCCAGTTTGCTGCGAAAAGGGGCCGCAGTTAAAACAGTTGCAATTGATTTGGGTTATAAGACCCCAGGAAGCTTTACCAAGGCTTTTAAAAACGTTTTTAAAAGACCCCCAGTTAGCTTCAGAAACGAAGTTTCGTCGCAGTGATTTCATCGTTTTGGATAACAGATTCCGGCTTTGAATCTTGGATTTCTCTTGTTTAATTTAAGGTACGTTCGTAAATTGCTTATAGAAATCGGAACAATAGATCTTTAATTAAATCGATTAATTTGAATCTCGATAAACCCTCAAAAAATCATAACTATGCGACTATGCCTTCACCTCAAAATGATTGTTCGTAATCGTTATTCTATAAACATGAATAAGTAATTCCATTTCAGTTTTTTTGCCAATTTTACCTCCCATTTTTACTTTAGAAACTACGAGCCGCTACTAATTATATTGTGCGCGGTATTTTGAATACATATAATTGTGGCGGAAATAAACATGGCTTTTTTATAATGATAGAGCGACATTCTGCATGATTACGATATAAAAGTGTCGGGTGTCGTTTCCTTTAAACTAGGAAATTCAAATCGAATATTATCATGAACATAGTCCTGAAATATTTTATTCTTTTGAAAAATTTATTCTATCTAAAGCCAGATCCAGGTTATGAACCAAATACGTTGTCATTTAGAACGTATTTGATAGGGGTTGGTTTTAATAGATCCTTAATAATGTTGGCGGTTTTGTTACTAACTATTCAACTTGTAATATTTAAGTTCTTTTATCCATACGCTGGTTTTATTAATGGTGATTCTTATCAGTATATTTCAAGCGCATTTTATAATCTTCGTGCAGATATATACCCGATTGGTTATCCTAAATTTCTGAGGCTGTTTAGTGTTTTTACATTCGGTGATACTAGCTTGGTAGTGTTTCAATATTTTTTTGTCGTAGTTGGGCTATTATTTCTGATATTTAGCCTGTGTTATTTTTATAAGTTTAAGAGGCTGCTAAAAATAGGCCTAGTCGCTGTTTGCGTAATCAATCCAGTCTTCCTTTACCTAGCTAATTATGTTAGTAGTGATAGTTTATTTTTAGGATTGAGTTTTTTTTGGATAGCTCATTTAGTTTGGATTGTTAACAGGCCGACTGCAGGCATTTTATTTAGTCATGGGCTAATTATATTTTTTGCGTTTACTGTTAGATATAACGCTTTGTTTTATCCGCTCATAGCATTGTTAACTCTAGTTGTTTCAAAAGAGAAGCTAAAATTGAAATTATGTGGGATTCTATTTTCTTTAATTTTAATCGCCGGTTTTATCAATTTTACAGCTAATCAGTGGGAAAGAATTTCAGGGACTAAACAATTTTCTCCTTTTACAGGTTGGCAATTAGCAAATAACGCAATGTATGCGTATAAGTTTGTCGATTCTGTTGATAGGAAAACTCTGCCAGTCCAATTTAGAGAAATTGATCAGGATGTTAGGAATTTTTTTGATTCAACAAAAGATCATACAAGATTTCCTTCCGAAATGATTAAAGCATCTACGGTTTATATGTGGGATTCTGCATCGCCCTTACACATTTATATGCACCGTCATGCGGTAACCTCTCGAGATAAGAGAGAGAACGTAATGTGGTCAAAAGTGGCCCCATTATATACTGAATATGGAAAAGTATTGATTAAAACATATCCAAAATCCTATTTGGAAAATTATTTGTGGGCAAATTTTATTAAATATTATGCCCCTCCCGTAGAGTTCTTGGAATATTACAGTACAAATGTAGATAGTGTGCCGATCGTAGCAAAACAATGGTTTTGGTATCCAAGTAATAAATTGAAGTTTCGTGTGGTGGATATGAAAGTGAATACGTTAACCTATTATCCTGTAGCGGCTGGAATATCAAATGCACTTTTTCTCGCGCTTAGCGTAGCGTTTTTGATTATAGGTGGGTTCAAAAATTCAGGGCGGTTATTCAAATTTTGGATAATAATGTTTTCCTTTTGGATCGTAAACCTGGCATTTAGTGTTTTTGCTTCACCGGTAGCATTACGGTTTCAATTGTTTCCATTCATTCTGTCACTTTTATTTGACTTAATATTAATAGAGGCAATTTGGAATTTGGGAATTGAAAAGGAGGGTAAGGGTCAGTCCGGCAGTTCATTTATTGAGGCTGACTCTACACATCTAGAAACTGTTTTATGAAAGCGATATATTTTTTTTTAATCTGGTTACTACTATTCAGTTGCGGTAATCCTGAGAAAGTAAACACCAAGGGGAAAGATGATTTTCCAAATTTAAAAGTTCAACTGGTGACCACTGGTTTAATCTCATCAAGTTTGAAAGAGGTAAAAGATGGCCCAGCAGTTATATTCATTTTTGATCCGGATTGCCCTCATTGCCAAGACCAATTGAATGATATAGTCAGTAATTTACCTTTATTAGGGGGTATACATATTTACATGATCACATATGCCAGCTATGATAGGATGAGCACTTTTTATAAACAATTTAAAATATTTCAATACCCGATCATAAGTATCTGGAGGGACACCACTAAATATTCTATAAAGCATTTTAAGATTAGCGCAGTTCCATTCATTGCAGTTTTTGATAAAAATCATCAACTCAAAAAGTCGTTTTTTGGCAAAGTTGAAACAAAAACCATTGTAAATGCAATCAATGAATAATTCTTGACAGGCTTTAAACAATCATTAAAATATTGTTCGCAGTTAAAGCATGATTCGAATAAATACTTTCTAACATGAAAAGTGTAATTAAACTACTTTCAGCAGTTCTAATTCTTTCAACCATATTTGGCGCACTTGCATTTAAAGCAATGTACGTAAGCCAAGTTTATGTGCCATCATTTCCTGGACTTTCTGGTGTTTGTACCGTTCCATTGTTAGGTTATACTTTCTATGACAATGGAGAGACACCTGTAACAAGAGTCGCATCATCACTTCCGGTTACAACTGGTTGTAGGACAGTATCTATTTATCCAGATACACTTGGTAGTCCATGATTATTTTCTCTAATTATTAATGACGCATTGGTTATGTAATTCCCTATTGTTTACACCGAATGATATTATTTCAATATTAGACTGTATTCCAAATTTGGATAAGAGGGGGAAGCTGAAAACCCTTAGAATAGAGTAGGCAATATTTAAACCTTTCAATTCTTTTAACATGAAAACAGTTAAAATCGCTCTCTCTGCTGTTGCAGTATTCGCAGTTGTTGGTGGTGCATTAGCATTCAAGGCTAATAATGCTACCCAGAAGATTTATATTCATGACACAAAAGACACACGTCCATTCGCATGTACTCAGCCAAGCCTGACTCGTACACTCGAACCAATTGGTGCTTTTGTTACCAACACTCTGGCAACACTTACTCCAGTTACTGCTAATTGCACATTAGTTGATGTTTATGTAGGAGAATAATCCTATATTGATTAAGGTTGGCTTTTGCCAACCTTAATCCTTTGATTGTAATTGTGTAAGGAGATAATATTATTATTTGTGGCAAATTTCCAATGTACAAAATTAATGAAGTCCCCATCGTGTATCAACCTTAATTATTTTTTTCCTAATTGTTTTGGTCTTCTTGACAGAAATTTGAATACTTCCATGACCTAAAGCTCTTCATATCATTTAAAAACTATTTCAAATAGTTAAGATTCGGATTTTTTTAGTTTCTTGCTAGTTATTTGCTTTATATCTGGGTTATTTGCTCATAAGGTTAATAAGTGTGTTTTTAATGTATATGTTCATTACGTGTTAGGTGCTAGATCATCTGCATGTACTAAAACTGTTTTAAAACGAACTTTGGAACATATTGGATCATTTGTAACCTTTGCAATGGTATCTATTGCTCTAGCGAATTCTGGATCTCCACATAATGACGTCTATATTTGTGAATACATTCATATTATTCAAAAAGGAAAATAGAATTCCAATAAGGGTCAAAATAAATGGGGGTATTTTTTTTCTAAATAATTCCTTTGTAAGGAGAGCGATTGGTGTAAGCCTTTTACACTGGCGTCATCAATTTCACTTAATTTCTTACGAGCAGAGTCATAAGTAATGACACCACTTTTTGGCGTTCTAATGTATTTGGTGATCACTTTTAAGACCTGCAAGGTTGAATGATTAGGGATTTGCTTCAGTTTAACGTTGATGTCTACCCACAGGTCAAGTTGCTTGACAGTAGTATCCAAAATAAAAAAGTCATTATTTTCAATGGCCTCCAGCTGATGCTTCTTTTGCTCCATATTCTCCAGGTGAATAAGTTCCGCCTCCAGTAGTAACTGTAAATGATCTTTCAAAGAAATATGCTCAGGGTCATAACTCCAGTGCGGGTTTTGTTCCTGAACATAGACTTCCTTTCTAAGCTCGGTTAACCTGGTATACAGTTGCTCGAAACCTTCTCCTTGGGAGACAATCTGTTTCATCCAACCTTTGCAAAAATCAAGTATAGATACCTTATTGAAGTTTAGGTAGACCAACAGACCGGAAATCATGCAGGCGGGATCTTCGTGAGGTCGAGTCCGGCGAAGGCCACGAAGCAGTTTAAAGGCATAGTTTATATCTCGAAAGGAAAATTGCTTTTCCTGGGGATGGGAAAAACTATTGAAATAATCTGAGAGAATATCTAGCAGGATGTCTGGGAGTCCTTGTTTTTTCAAAGACTCATGTACTACCACATACTGAGTTTTAAGGGCAGGAATTTTGGATGCCAATAGGTAATCCGGAATCTTTAAGGTTTCATCAAAAAAGGGTTTGCCGGAATCTTTGAGCAGCATTAATGAGGAATCCAACACTCGAATGATTTGTTTTAGAGCTTCATTTTTTGACCAAACATACTCATTGTTGGAGTCCTTTTGATCTGTCAGGGGAATCCGATAGAAAATTTTGTCCGCCAAAGCAATAATCCAACTCCCATAGAATCGAAGCTGAGGTATAGAATGTACCGAGAGCAGATTGATGGTACTGATTATTTTGTTCTCCAATGAAATCTGAAACTGAAGGATGGAAGGGATAGTGGATTCGGGTATCTGCTCATCGGCTTTTAGTAGGATCAACTGATTACTAAGGATAGCTAATTTCTTTAAAGTTGTTTTCATTTTTCTATGATCATAACAATGGTACTTAATGCTGTACCTTGCTATCTTCATAAATTGAATTCATGTGGGCAAACGAATTCCGGAGCAAAATAGAAAGAATAACATGTGACAGCGCAAACACAAGTTTACCATAATAATCACAAAGATGCAAATCATCTCCATCTCGGAAAAACCGGTAACTGCCTTAATACTAAAGGAAAACACAACACAGTCTTGAAAAGCTCATTGTTTGGCGGTACCAGCAGATATTTTCTCCAGCTCTATTGGGCTTAGGACTAATTTAGCAGATTGACGATACACAACAACTTCGTAAGAATAAAACTTATACCCTGTACAATTTACCCAAAGCTGATAGGTTCCCTGGGAGGGACTGGTGATGCTAAAAGTCCCATCGGGCAAAGTTTTCGTTTTAAAATTTGTCGGCTTTCCATTTCTTGCCAAAACAATTGTCGCCCCGGAAATCGTTTTGCCGGTCTGTTTGCAAAACACATTACCGTTGATTTGGCTAAACACATAAGTAGGGACCAATAATGAACAAAGTAAAAGATAAAATTTAATCATATTTCTTTAGGATGACCAGGTGATCTATAGCATTCACATGGCAGGTTAAATGAAAAAATTCCGAGTAGGGAGTTTTAATAGAATTTTGGTGATCTTAAAATAGGGTACTACAGGCTATCAACTATACCTGGTCGTACGTAGACAAGCAAATAAAAATAGACAATTAGGATATTCATAAAACCGGGAAATAGCTCCGTCGGGGTATAGATAAAAGAAATTAAACCGCGTATTTATCTATCACGCAGTTGTAGTCTCTTAGCTTACAGGTAATCTTGAAAAGTTCGAATCCTTCAGAAGAAAGCGGAACTGCACCTGCAATAAAATGAAAATTTTGCAAACCAAATGAATATTTTTTGCAGGTCTTCTAAAATATATGAATAAATATCTATATTTGTTTGTTGTGTAATTTTTCGCGAGATCCTCTTTCCGATTCTAACTGGGGAACAAACTGAACGAACCCGTTCCCATACCGTGCGCCCAAGCCGATACTTTAGAAACCACAACAAACCCAATGCAAAGACCATTACTAAATTCAACTGATCAAGAATTGACCAAACAATTCAATAAAGGGAGTGCCGCAGCTTTTACTGAGATATATCAACGCTACTGGCTTAAGATGTTCCAACATGCCAGGCGGCTTTTAAAAGACCCTGATGAGGCCAGAGACGCCGTTCAGGAGGTATTTACCAAGTTACTAGAAAAAAGAGGCACAATTGAGATTAAAGATAGCCTAGCTGCATTTGTCTACCGTGGAATGAGAAATCACATCATCAATTTGATTGCCCATGAAAAGGTTGAAAGCACCTATATAGATCGCTTGATGCACTTTAAAATGGATTCCAGTTGGTCAACCGATGAGCTCATCAGGGCCAAAGAGTTAGAAAAGATCTTCGATCGGGAGATCAATGAACTACCCGAAAAAATGAGGGAAACTTTTCTCCTTAGCAGGGAAGAAAATTTGTCGTACAGAGAGATCTCCGTCAGAACGGGCACCTCCGAAGGGACCGTAAAAAAGCAAATATATTACGCATTAAAAATACTACGTGGAAAAATAAGCGTATTATTTACCTTTCTAATCGGCTAAATCGAATTTTGATCACTAAAGAATCTAAACTAGTAATATTAACGTAAATGTAATAGACGCTTACAACTAAAACGACAAACTATCATAAGAATAGCCTTATTTGCTCGTACCGAAATCCAGGTAATCCATCGTATATTAATTACATCATGAAACCGAAACCGAATCCGAACAGCAAAAGGGCCTTAAAATGGATTTTCATTTGACCGACAGAGACGATAAAGAACTCTTATTTGCTTTTGAGAATGGTGACCAGAATGCTTTTGAGGAGATTTATAGCAAATATTGGAGCAGGCTGTTTACTGAAGCCTGGAAAGTATTAGAGGATAAGGAACTGGCAAAAGATGCCGTTCAGGATGTGTTTGTGGTCCTATGGTCAAAGTTTGGACAGCAAAATCAAATTCAATCCATTAGTAATTTCCTATATAGAAGTATTCGGAACAAAACCCTGAATCACCTAAGTCGTAATAAAGTCGAAAGGAAATTCATCAAGTATGTGGAAAGATACGGCCTCGACGAATTTGATCAGATTGATGTAGACGCTGTTCAAGTTCGTAAACATTTGATGGAAACCTTAGAGGAAAGAATTGAATCTGCCATTTTAAACCTCCCTCCAAAAACAAAGGCTGCATTTGAGCTTTACCAAAACGATATGAGTCATAAGGAAATTGCAGAGATTACAGGTTCCAGTCCTGGTACTATAAAAAAACAAATCAGCACTGCTTTGCAACTGATCCGCAGCAAATTGCTTTTTTTAATGCTACTTCTTCCCTAGTAAGTGATAAGCATCACCCCATCCGCATGAGAATCGAATTCTCAATCTTCAGCTAAAAATACTTTCGAAATTATCAGACAAAATAAATCAATACCTCCTCAAATCCTTTCGCAGAAAGGGATTGAAGCTGGGCAGCGAGGTCATTTTGTCCAATTCATCATCAAAGTAATTCGGTTAAATAAACTCAAACTAAATATGCTTAACAACTCAATAACAAAAAAAAGCTGAAATGGACTACCACCAAATGGGGGTCATCTTGTCTTTACTTATATACGCTTTTAAATAATTGGTCCACTGATGAGAAAAGAAGAGTACAAAAAGTTATTAATCAAGTATAACAACGGGGAAACTACCGAAGAGGAAAATCTACTGCTGGAAAAGTGGTATGAAGATATTTCCAAAAACGGTAGAATACCTGATGAAGATATTGATCTTAATCAGTATGATCAAGAAATTAGGCAAAACATCATAAGATATCAAAGTGGCATAAAACCTACAAAGTATAGAAAACTCTTTCCACGTAAAACACTCAGTGTCGCGGCGGCATTATTAGCCCTATTTGCCGTAGGGGGCGCAACTTACTGGTTGAAGCTTCATTCAGTTATTCAACCCCAAAAATATACTCAGGACATCGCCCCTGGAACTAACAAAGCTACATTAACTCTATCAGGTGGAAAAACAATCACGCTCGATGACTCCACCAACGGGGCAATTGCCCAGGCCCAAGGTATCACCATTAATAAGACCGACCAAGGAAGAGTCATTTACACCAAATCAGATGAAACCCCAACCTCAGCTGCAGCTGAGGAATTTAATACCATCACCACTCCAAAAGGAGGACAGTACGAAATTATCCTGCAAGACGGGACTCAAGTATGGCTGAACGCTGGGTCAAAACTCACCTTTCCCGTTTCGTTTAATGGGCGTGCGAAGCGAGAGGTGACATTGACCGGCGAAGCCTACTTTGAAGTTACTAAACATCCCCTCCAACCGTTTTTGGTTCGTAGTACGAATCATTTGGTTACTGTAACCGGGACGCACTTCGATGTGTCCTGCTATTTTAATGAGCCACAGGTCACCACCTTAGCTGAGGGAGGAGTAATCATAACCCAACCGAAAACCGGCAAGACCCAAAATCTTACACCAGGAGAACAATCCACAGTTACTATTTCAGACGGAATTCAAGTTAAGAAAGTCAATCCGGCAGACTACTCAGCATGGAAAGACGATCAATTTGTATTTGTTCAAACCCCAATGGAGCAAGTGTTTGCACAGATTGGAAGATGGTACAATGTTGATATTGATTATAGTCGTGTACATAGTGAAAACTTTGACGGAAGGATCTCACGGAGAATTCCACTAAAGCAAGTTCTTCATGCGCTAGAAATCAGTACAGACTTGAAATTTAAAGTAGTAGAAAGGAGGATCATAGTCACCCAATAACCGGACTCATTAAAAGACACAACCCAATACCCAATGCTATAAACTAAAAAACCGGAGGTGCTCGATACACCACCGGTAGATTGTCAGGTTTATTGCATGCCGAGAATGAATCAACATTAACTAACCTTAACCAAACAAAGATATGGAAAAAGAAATCCATAGCAAGGGTGCGGCATTTCCCATCTCTCAGGGAAAGGAACGACCCATCAACCAAATCACTATTCAACTGATCATTGCCATGAAAATATTTCTAATACTTCTGGCCATCACCATGCAGGTATCAGCTGCTGCTCTCTCGCAGCAAATCACGCTGTCTGTAAAAAAGGCCCCTTTACGAGAGGTGATGCAGGCGATTACCAAGCAGAGTGGCTACAATTTCTTTTTTAGATCTGCGGATTCAAAAAAAGCCAATCCAGTCACCGTGACCCTACATCTGTTATCTATTGAAGATGCCCTACGACAAGTCTTTGAAGGCCAGCCCTTCACCTACATCATCGATAACAAAATCATCGTGATAACCAAAAAAAAAGACCAGCCCCCTGCTATATTAGCCTCCCCTGAAACCGGCCCAATCATCATTAAAGGGAGAGTTACGGATAAAACTAACCAGCCCTTAGTTGGTGTCAATGTACGTATAAAGGGGGCGAGTCAAGGAACAATAACTGATGAAAAAGGAAATTACACAATTACAGTAAGTAGTCCGGGAACTCTACTTTTTAGCTATTTAGGATATAGATCTGTAGAAAAAAAATTCACTGATAAGGCTGAATACAATATCGTAATGGAAGATATTAGCAGCCAGTTGGATCAGGTACAAATCATTGCTTATGGAACTACAACCCAACGCTATAGCACAAGTAATATTTCAACAATAAAAGGCGAGGATATTGCAAAGCAGGCAGTTGGAAATATACTTTTGGGGATTCAAGGTCGGGCCCCAGGTGTATCTCTAGTTCAATCATCAGGAGTTCCAGGGGCCGATGTTAAGGTACGCGTACAGGGAGAAAATAGTCTGCGAAATGGAAATGAAGCCTTTTATGTAATTGATGGCATTCCATATGTTCCCCAAAATCTGTATTCTGGAATAAGTGGACAAGTGATGCCTGGTACAGGAAGTACACTAAATTTCTTAAATCCAGCAGACGTAGAAAGCATCGTCGTATTAAAAGATGCAGATGCCACAGCTATTTATGGATCAAGAGCCGCAAATGGTGCAATTTTAATCACGACCAAAAAAGGGAAATCTGGAAAAACTAAAATTGATCTTAACCTTCAAAATGGTTGGGGCCGGCCTACTCGAAAACTTAATTTGATGAACACTCAACAGTATTTAGAAATGCGAAAGGAAGCATTAAAAAATGCTGGAGAAGTTGTTGGGCCTACCGATTATGATATTAATGGCACTTGGGATCCAAACCGATACACAGATTGGCAAAAAGAATTAATTGGCAATACATCCAATTTCTCAAATGTACAGGCAACTATATCTGGAGGAAGTGAAGGCACACAATTTTTAGCCAGCGCTGGATATATAAAGGAAACAACTGTTTTCCTGGGAAACTTCTCAGACACAAAGGGTAATGTCCGTGTTAGTTTAAATCATTCTTCCAAAAACAAAAGATTTGATTTTAATATTAATTCGAACTATCTCCAAGATGCGAATAGATTACCGACCAACGATCTTACCTCAACTGCGGTTGTTCTTGCTCCAAATGCTCCCGAATTATATAATCAGGACGGTACAATCAATTGGTCACCACGACCCGGCAATCCCAACTCAGCTACTTTTACCTTAAATCCTGCAGCAGCCCTGTTAAGAAAGTATAAAGCAAATACCTCAAATTTCATAACAAACTCGGTTATAAGCTACAAAATTTTTGACGCTTTAACGATTAAAACTAATCTGGGTTACAATAAATTACTCACAGACGAAACAAGTACATTTCCCCAAACATCATTCAATCCTCTATTGTCAACACGGAACAATAGAAAAGCTAGTTATGGAACAAGGTCAATCACCTCTTGGATTATTGAACCCCAATTAACGTATAATAAAAGCTTTTCATTTGGTACCATCGATGCGTTATTAGGGTCTTCTTTCCAATCTACTGGCAAATCTATTATTGGGTATAATGGAACAAATTATCAAAATGATGATCAATTGGAAAATCCATTGGCAGCTGGCAATATTACAGCAAGTTATAACACTACAAACAGTGACTACAGATATAACGCCATATTCGGAAGATTAAACTATCAATGTTTGGGAAAGTACATTATAAATCTAACTGTAAGACGGGATGGCAGTAGTAGATTTGGATCAGAGAATCTTTTTCATACTTTTTATTCTGCTGGTGCTGCCTGGATATTCACGGATGAAAACTGGTTTAAAAACATTCATTCGCCGTTTAGTTTTGGGAAAATAAGGTTCACTTATGGGACTACTGGGAATGACCAAATTGAAGACTACAAATACCTGAACTTGTATAGAAACTATTCAGCAAACATTGCAGTCCCATATCAATCCATAGTAGGTCTGCTACCAGATGGACATTCCAATCCTTATCTACAATGGGAAGAAACTAAGAAAATGAATATTGGTCTCGACTTGGGGCTATTTAATAACCGAGTATTAATAAATGCAGGATATTATAGCAATAGGTCATCGAATCAACTTTTGGATTACAATGTTCCATTCATGACTGGATTCTCTTCCGTACTACGCAACATACCGGCACTTGTAGCAAATTATGGATATGAATTTACATTGGATTACTCTGCATTCAAAAGTAAAAATTTTACTTGGCAAGTAAATTTTAATTTAACTGTTCCCAAAAATAAACTCTTAAAATATCCTGGTCTTGAAGGAACCTCTCAATATAGTATATATCAAATTGGACAGCCAATAACAATTGCCAAGACATATGAATATGTTGGTGTTGACAAAGAAACAGGGTATTACGAGTTTAAGACTGCCGACGGAAAATTAACATCCTCACCTGATCCAATAAATGACAGAACTAAAATAATCAATTTGGGTCAAACACTGTTTGGGGGATTGAATAATAACCTACGGTACAAAAACTTTGAACTTTCTTTCCTATTTCAGTTTGTTAAACAGAATGCTCAAAATTTCAATTTTGGCTCATCCTTTCCTGGCTATAAGAACAGTAACCAACCTTTAACCGTCCTTAATAGATGGAAGCAGAAAGGTGATGAAAAGCCGATACAGCAAGCAACAACATCATTTGATGCAGTTAATCCGTTTTTTGCTGTAACAACTAGTGATGCAGGGTATAGCGATGCCTCTTTTATAAGATTAAAAACAGCCTCAATATCATATTCATTGCCATCAAAATTGATGGAAAGGTTCCGTATGTCAAAAGCGCAATTATTTGTACAAGGCCAAAACCTGTTTGTGCTAACTAAATTCAAAGATGTAGATCCAGAAACGATATCACCTACAATATTGCCTCCCATAAGAGTCTTTTCTATGGGTTTTCAACTGTCATTTTAAATAAAGTATCATGAAACCAAAGAAACTATCAACAAAAAAATATGGAGGATGGCTAATATGCAAAATGATAATGGTAGCTACTGTTATTACTGTATCCGGATGCAAAAAATTTATTGAAATCGACGGACCTAATACAAGTGTTAGCCAAAAGAATGTCTATAGTAACAACAGTAATGCGATTTCAGCTGTTACTGGCATTTATACAAAAATGGCAAACTCTCCGTTTTCTTTGAATTTTTCATTATTTCCAGAATTATCAGCAGATAATCTAGCGCTATTTGATTTAACTAACATGGGAGCAAAAATGCTCTATCTAAATAGCCTTAATCCAAAAACAGATGATTTAAGTACTTCATTCTGGATTGATACTTATTCGTATGTGTACGATGTCAATGCGGCTATTGAAGGTTTGAATCAATCAACGACATTAACGGAAAATGTTAAAACTCATTTACTAGGAGAAGTATACTTCTTAAGAGGGTTTTATTACTTCTATTTGGTTAATCTATATGGCGATGTCCCTTTGGTAATTAAAACAGACTATACAGTTAGCTCAATAATGGCTAGAACTCCTTCTGATGTCGTTTATCAACAGATTATCAGTGATCTTAAGCTTGCCCAAAACCTACTTTTGGACAATTATGTTAATGGAACTTTAGTTCAAACAACTACAGAAAGAACTAGGCCAAATAAAATGACCGCAACAGCATTATTGTCAAGAGTTTATTTATTCACTAAAAACTATAAACAAGGAGCCATTGAGGCCACTAAAGTAATAAATGAGTCTGATTCCTATGCAATTCCTGATTTAGCAAGTTCATTCCTGAAAAATAGCTCGGAGACAATTTGGGCTTTACAACCCGTAGCAAATAATACTAACACAATGGAAGGGAATTTTTTCAATTACACATTAGAAGGACCGAATAGTGTAAACTATAGTTACATATCTTCTGATCTAATAGCTGACTTTGAAGCTGGCGACCTAAGGAAGGATCAATGGGTTGGAGTTTTTACTGACGCAACAAATCAATATTATTTTCCCTTCAAATATAAAGTAAAAGACGGTGACCCTAGCAATGCAATTGAATACACAATTGTCTTTCGTTTAGCAGAGCAATATTTGATCAGAGCTGAATGTCAGATTGAAGACGGAAATATTTCTAGTGGAATTGCCGATTTGAACAAATTACGATCGAGAGCGAGAGCCACTCCAACTGCAATTATACCTAATCCATTACCAGACCTAAATGTAAATCTAGATTTAGGGAAAGCCAGAACAGCGATTCTACATGAGAGAAGAGTTGAACTGTTTGCAGAATGGGGTAATAGGTGGTTTGATTTAAAAAGAACAGGAAAATTAAATGAAGCTATGGAGAAAAAGGCAAATTCATTGGGCATCAAATGGAATTCATACCAATCTCTATATCCAATACCATTTACCGAGCTATTATCAAATCCTAATCTAAAACAGAATATAGGTTATAATTAATGTAAGAAGAGTACAACATCTTCCAGTTTATATCCACAATAAAATAATCATGATAAGAAACACAATAGCAATGGCATTACTAGTTCTGGTTTCGTGTAAATTACAAGGACAAGCTGTCAACTTTGAAACTCCGAAAACTTGGGAAGAGCTAAAGACAAGCGCTCAGAAAGAAGGTAAAAGCATATTTATAGATTTCTACGCCACCTGGTGTGCGCCATGCAAAGCAATGGAGGAAGGAGTTTTCAAGGATGCGGAAGTTGCGAAATTGATGAACGCAAAATTCATTAATATTAGAATACAACTAGATAAACAACCAATAGATAATGATTATGTAAAATCATGGTATGAGCAAGGGGCCAAATTCAGGAGGGAGTTTAATATAAGGGCAATGCCAACCTTTATTATTCTTGATCAAAATGGAAATGCTATAACAAAGCAAATTGGATATTTGGATAAAAATTCATTGTTTCAATTGATATCAGAAATTTCAAACCCTGATAAACAATACTATACTTTACTTAGTAAATATAAGAATGGGACATTGGAGATGAAAAAGATTCCAGATTTAGCAATTAAGGCGAGATTGATTGGCGACAGTAACTCAGCGGATGAAATATCTATGGATTACATTAATAACTTTCTATTAAAGTTGCCGGATTCGCTATTGTTTACTTATTCAAATTTGTTTTTCATTAAGAAGTTTTTAGCAAAAACGGACACTAAAGCATTCGAATTATTTAATAATAACGTTGAAAAAGTAAATAGTATAATAGGGAAAAATGCTGCACAATATGCAATAAGATCGGCTATTACCAGAGATTTCTTACCTGCAGATACGACTTGGGGGAAAAGTGACCCTAACTGGGATTCCCTTATGTCGGTGATCCAGCAAAAATTTGGGTCATTAGGTCTTGAAGCGCTTTATGGACAGAAAATGGCATATTATTTTTATAAAGCGGATTGGAAAAAATTTGGTGAATCTTATTATAGCTATTTCCAAACAGCCATTGAACGTCCCGAATATAACATTAACGATTTGTCTTTCACATTATTTGAAAACAATCAAAACTCCAAAATATTAACATTCGCATGTGATGTAGTTATGAAATATGCAATGGAAGAATGGTATCAAAATGATGCGAATGCGTATGATACCTATGCTAACTTACTTTACAAAACAAATAGAAAACTAGAAGCAATAAAGTGGGAAGAAAGGGCTGCTAAGATGAAGACTGGTCAAGCTGATTTCAAATTATTCAGTGAAAACTTGGATAAAATGAGGCGTAATCAACCAACCTGGAACGCAAAAGACAATTAATTTTATGGAAAAGCTGATTATAATTTTATTTAGTCAATTTATATTGCAAGGTTTATGTGCCCAACAGAGAATATCGCTATACAAAGACAGTATTCCAAACAGTATAGGAAAACTAAACGAAGAACAAAAACCTTTTCTTGAATTATATTTACCTATTTCAGGTAGGACTAATGGAACGTCAATTATAATAATTCCGGGGGGAGCCTACAGTTTTTTAGCTTATGCGGAAGAAGGAACCTTGATTGCAAAAGCTTTTGCAAATAAAGGAATAGCATCTTTTGTATTGAAATATCGCCTACCTCAAAAAAGTTTGATGGTGAACAAATCCATAGGCCCAATTATAGATGCACAACAAGCAATAAAATTCATTAGGTCCAATGCGGCCAGGTGGGGAATAAATCCAGGGAAGATTGGTGTAATAGGATTTAGTGCAGGAGGTCATCTAGCATCAACGATGGGTACCCATTTCAACCGAGATTATATACAAAATCCTGAAAAGGTGAGCCTTAGACCGGATTTCATGGCTCTTATCTATCCCGTAATTACTATGGAAGATAGCATTACGCATATAGGATCCAAAATCTCATTATTAGGAATGACACCATCGAAGGAATTAGTAAAAGAATTTTCCAATGAGTTACAGGTTACTGAAACTACTCCTCCGACTTACATCACTCATTGCGGTGATGATCAAACAGTGGATGTGAATAATAGTATTGTTTTCTACCGGGCATTACAGAATAAGGGGGTTGATGCAGAATTGCATCTATTCCCGAAAGGAAACCACGGATTTATTCAACGGTTACCAATAAATGAATGGTTAGATCCCATATTACAATTCCTAAAAAATGAAGGATTTTATTCTCACAACTAAAATAATGCACCATGGCACATAAAATTTTGCATGAAGACTGGTCAGATTATGACAAAAAGAAATTACGGTATCAGGATCGTTTCTTCTTCGCATGTACAGAAAAATGGGAAGTTGATTATCTGGTTAATAAAATTAAAAAGTATACAAACAAAACCGAGGCTCAAATCAGGGCGGCAATTACTTCTTGCTGCGGAATTATTGCAGGAAGCAAACCACGTGAGCAATTTGTGGAGTGCGTTATGGGTAAATTGTGATTAACTGGTGATACTATTATTGGAACTAATACTCTCTTCAGTTGAGGAGTTATTAGTTCCAATCAATAGAAACATTATAGTTCTCCTTGGATTTTCCAGTCATTATCACGATTTGTATAATGATAGAAAAGGTCATCAACGAAAATGACCACAAATATGACAATAGTAAATAGATTTCTTCAGACAAACCGACATCACCTCTCAAAAACGATAATAGTTAATCATAGACCCAAAATTAATAAACCTAATGAATTGCATAATTAACCGCCATTACTTTCTATTAGTATTTTTCACAGCAATAATTTCTCTCCCAATTGGAATACGTGCGCAAACACAGATGGGCTGGAGAATGCAACCTATTTCTATTCAAACGAGGTGGGCGAAGAATGTGACACCAACAAATTGCATAAAGGAGTATCCAAGGCCACAAATGGTGAGAGAAAAATGGACAAACTTAAACGGTCTATGGGATTATGCAATTACGTCTAAGGATGCTTTTATACCTTCTGCGTTTGAAGGAGAAATTTTGGTACCATACCCCTTAGAATCTGCGCTATCTGGTGTAATGAAAAAACTAAAACCAGACCAAAATTTATGGTACAGAAGAAAGGTACAATTTGAGAGCATTAAAACAGGGGAACGCACGTTGCTGCATTTCGGCGCAGTGGACTGGCAGACTACTGTCTTTGTGAATGGCAAGGAAATAGGACAACATCAAGGCGGTTATTCGGAATTCACAATTGATATCACAAACAGTCTTAAAAAAGGCAGCAATGAAATCCTGGTCAAAGTTTTCGATCCAACAGACCAAGGAACCGGCCCCCATGGCAAGCAGACATTGAATCCAGCAAATATTTATTATACGCCGACAAGCGGCATCTGGCAAACTGTTTGGTTGGAAACAGTACCAGCGGCCTCAATTGAAAGCATTAAACTAACTCCTGATATAGATAAGGGAAGTTTAGAATTACTAGTAAACGCTCCTGAAGGGTATCAAATTGAGTATTCAGTATTTGATCCTACTAATAATAAGGAATTAGCCACCGGTAGTGGGGGAATTATTCATCATGACAATCCATCCGATCCTATCCCATATGGTATGGATATCCCGATAAAAGATGCAAAGCTATGGAGTCCAGCAAATCCCTATTTATACGACATAGTGATCAAACTTACAAAGGATAACAAGATTATTGATCTGGTTAGATCATACTTTGGTATGCGAAAAATCAGCATAGGGAAAGATGATACAGGTACTGAGCGTATCCTTCTAAACAATAAACCCTATTACAATCTTGGTACTTTGGATCAGGGCTTTTGGCCTGATGGCTTGTATACCGCACCTACTGATGAGGCTTTAGCCTTTGACATTAAAGCGATCAAGGCAATGGGCTTTAATACGATCCGTAAACATATAAAGGTGGAACCGGCTCGCTGGTACTATTGGGCTGATAAATTGGGAATGCTAGTTTGGCAGGACTTTGTAAATCCGAACCAGGGATTGCCCGAGGGCAGTAAATCGGAATTCGAAGAAGGTGCATCTGATGAAATGACACAATTGCACAACCATCCTTCCATTGTAGTTTGGGTATTGTTCAATGAAAAGTGGGGGCAATATGATCAGCAAAGGCTAAGTGAATGGGTAAAAAAAAAGGACCCATCAAGAATTTTAAATGGCCATTCTGGTGAACTTCTGTATGTCAATGAACAATTACGCTCCCCCTCACCTAATGCATATGTTAATGCTGATATGACCGACGTACATAGCTATCCTGATCCGATGATGAGCATAAAACAGCCTAGGAAAGCACAGGTTTGTGGGGAATTTGGAGGAATTGGAGTGTTTATTCCCGAACACCAATGGATAACTGGATCTGCGTGGGGGTATATTCAGGAAAAGCCTGCGGCCCTTAAAGCAAAATATACGATTATGAACCAGCACTTGCAGCTGATGGAAAGAGAAGGATTATCTGGCTCCATATATACCCAGCCGTTTGATGTAGAAGGAGAGCAGAATGGGTTGATGACCTACGACAGGGAAGTGGTGAAGATACCATTTGAAGAAATGAGAAAAATTCATGCTGGCTTGAATCCGGATTTGAAGAATGAGGTTGCTTCATCATCCCTCCTCGCAATGACGAAAGGGGTAATCGCCAAGGAGGCAGATTTAACGGAGCCTGGAATTTTATACAGTGCAATGCTTCAAGAGTACATCGGTGGTAAACGTGATGCTGCTTTTTTAAAGAAAATGGCTATGATGGGTGCCCAGGCAGGGGATAAGGCTGGTGTAAGGCTGGCAGGCACCGCATACATATCGTCACTAAAAATGCCATTATCTGTTGAAGACATAAATAATGTTGTACAATTCACAAAAAGCACCAACGATCCTGGGTATACTTTAATGAATCGTAATCCAGATGAATTTATAAAAGTGATGGGGGAACGAAAGTATACCCTTGCACTTATGAACATGATCATGAAAGGGGAAATTGAACCCCTTATAAATGAATCAGAAAGTCCGGATTGGGCAGTAATTTCCAAAAAAGTAGAGCCTTTTGGCAGACCTGGTGCAGAAATCTTGCTCAGAGCAAAAACTATCACATCTTATAACAAACAAGATTGGAAAACCTTTGTACCAACAGCCAAAGATTACTTAGCTAAATATGGAGAAAACATAAAAGCAGAGGAAAAAAAAATCTTCACTGAAGAATTAGAAAAGCATAAATAATAACTATATGGCACGTAATAACGGAAATGGTTACATGGCTACAGCAAGCATAACCGTAAAACAAGCTGATGGTAAATTTACCTTCGTTGACGAATTTAAGGGAATCCATGACCTCTACTTTTTAGTAAAATGCAAGGTGCTTTTAACAGATGTAGCTGGCAGGATATGTTCTGTAAAAAAGGAACGTGACCGGATACTGGCCCAGTTTAGAACATTTGCTGAGGGATATCCTGGACAAATTAAAAGCTATATAGAATATCAACGGAAAATTGCCTTGCCACTTTACCGTTCGATTATTAAAATGTGTCTAGATATAGCAGATAAAAATATGAAAGTTCAGTACAACAATGACAGATATGAAATTATCAAAGCCTTGATGGAGGCCTTAGATCTTGTAATCACCGAAATGGATATAATAGATCCTACTGTGAATTCGAAAAATGACTAAAACTAATTTCATAACTCTACTGTCACTGCAATTTCAATTCAGTGTATCTCAATACTTTTAAGTCCATCCCCCAAAATACCGACGTAAAATCGTGTAGCCTAATAAGGGGTAAAACACAAATTAAAAAAAATATGAAATTTATAGTAATTCTCTGCCTATTGCTGTTATCCTACGCCCTAAAAGCGCAAAAACAAATCATTGAACTTGATACCTATAAATCATGGAATATGATTGATGATGGGAAAATTACCAATGATGGAGAATATATAGCCTACACTTTAAAAAATACTTCCTCCGAGAACTTCAAATTATGTATTAAATCTAGTTCAAATAATTGGCTCAAGGAGTACGAAAATATAACGGAGTCAACTTTTACTGAAGATAGTCGTTATTTTATAGGCAAGGACATAGGCGATACTCTAATGATTCTTAACCTAGTTTCGAAAAAGGAAAATAAAATAGCTGCAGTTGCCAATTACGAGTTATATTTCTATCAGCACAATGGATATCTCGCATATCAGGAAAGTGGATCTAGGTTATTCCACATACTTAAATTGGGGGAAAATTCGTCTGTAAATTTTAATGATGTCATTGAGTATAAAATAGGGCCTGGCGGAGAGTCTATACTATTATATCAAAAAAAGCATACTGATTTAGTAAGTGAACAAGGTAAATTGTCCTTATATTCTTCTAAGACTAAAAATATTAGATTAATCTATTCAGGGAATAATATTAAACGATTAATTTTTGATGATCTTGGAAATCAAGTCGCCTTTATGCAAGAGAGTGAAAGTGACATAGATGTAGGTTACTGTAATATAAATAATCAGGCACAAATTATTAGTAGCAGCACTATAATAAAAGATACAAGCACTAGAATTTCCAATGGAAGATTCGAATTTAGCAAAGATGGTAGTGGGATATTCTTAAATTTAGTAAGGTCTCCAATATTGAAAAGGGCGAAAATATCAAATGTACAAATTTGGAATTATGAAGATCGATATTTGCAAACACAAGAAAAAATAAATAGCCTAAATCTATCGAGTCAAAAACAATATCTTTCAAAACTAGATTTAGCTACACATAATTTAGAGCAATTGATAACTGAAAATGAGAACTTAGCGTCAAATGGGTATAATCATTTGACTGATGAATGGATCGTTGTGGAAGATATCCGTGGTAACTTGGATGAACCATTTTTAGGAACTAACATCTCGTATTCATTGCATTCTACGAAAACTGGTTTAAAATACCCCTTAGACACTAGTAGGTCCACACGCATCAGAAATTTGACAATATCTCCCAACGCAAAATATATTGTATACTATGATTCCCAAACTGGTTGTTTTTACAGTTATAACATCGCAAATAAAACCAAACATAATTTGTCTAGCTCCATTGCTACAAAGACATATCGCTATGATTATCTAACCAGCGCAAAGCCGTCAGACTTCCAAGCAGGAATAATCGGTTGGATTAAAGATGAAGCACTATTAATCAGGGGTACATTTGATATATGGGCATTGGATCCAACTGGTATTAAGCAACCAACTAATTTAACTAGTAATATTGGTGAGGAAAATAAAATAGTATTTAGGAATGCGTTACGTGTATACGATATAAAGTGGGACGACAATTTGTTACTTAGCTCATTTGATACCAAGTCAAAAGAAGAAGGATTTTATTTGTTGTCATTGTCAAAAAAAAATAGTATTTCAAAAATTTATTCTTCTCGATTTGCATATTTTCAACCCAATATTATTTACCGAGAAACAAATTATTCTTCATACTTTTTAAAGGCAAAAAACGCAAAGAAATATCTTTTGTTACGTCAGACTGCTGATAATGCCCCAAATTATTACATTTCATCAGATCTAAAATCATATAAGCAATTGACCTATAATCAGCCCCAAGTTAAATACAATTGGTTGACATCGGAATTACACCAATATCCAGATTCTGTTGGAAACATGTATCAAGGGATTTTATATAAACCAGAGAATTTTGATAGTACAAAAAAATACCCTATTATTTTTCAATACTATATTAGACAAAGTAACTTCCTAAACATCTTTCCAACAATTGAACCTGCTCCTGTTAATTTCAATATAGCCATGGCAGTCAGCAAGGGGTATTTAGTATTCTGTCCTGATATTATCACACCTATTGGTGAGCCGGGAAGAGCAGCTCTTACATCCATTATGTCTTCAGTAAAATACCTTAATAGGTACAAGTGGATTGATACATCCAAAATGGGAATATCGGGTCATAGTTTTGCTGGTTATGAAACCAATTTTATTGTTACACATACCAATATATTTTGTGCCGCAATTTCATGTGCTGGGAATAGCGAATTAATTAGCATGGCCTACGAAATTTGGCCGGAATTTGGTTGGAGTAAAGAATCCTATTATACACTTGGGCCGTGTAACCTTGGACAATCATTTGCAGATGCGCCTGAGTTATATCGTCGAAATTCGCCATTATTTTATGCCTCAAATATTTCAACGCCAATTCTTTTATTGCACAATACAAATGATATTATGGTTCCATTTAGACAGACAAGGCAATTTTTTATCATGCTTAGAAGTTTAAAAAAGCCTGCTTGGTGGTTAAACTATGAAGCAGAAGGGCATCAATTATCAAATGAAGAAAACATAATTGACTATAATCATAAGGTATTTGATTTTCTAGATCACTTTTTAAAAAATGAAAAAATGCCAGATTGGATGAAACAACATAATTAATAAACTATTTATTATCCTACAAAAGAATTATTTGGTAAAAAAGGATTAGCATTTGTTATTTAGGTAAATAAATTCTAGTTCCCTCTTATTGTAACAAAAACGATACGCAATGTCTGTTTTGGGCCTCTCAGTTGCGATATCGATTCTTCTTTGATATAAGGGACAGGGAAAGGGACATCTCCGTCCCTTGACTATGGGCATGAGGATTGGCGAACTTTGGCTCATGCTTTAATGTAATTTTTTCGATGTGCCAGGAGGCAAGGAATAATTCATATAGGCTGCATTACTAAACTTATATGACCTGTTATGAAAACCAAATCTCTATTTATCGAATTTACCCGCTACAGCTTTATTTTCCTTTTTATTTATACAGGCTTTGCAAAAATCATAGACCACGATAACTTTCAAAGCGTTATTTCAGTATCGCCCTTATTCAGTGGTGCCGGAAGTATTTTATCCTGGACTTTACCCACCGTTGAACTGTTGATTGGTTTGTTGTTGTTTATTCCGGTGCTTACTCGGCAATCGTTGTATCTATCTACAGGCCTGATGCTCATTTTTACCATTTACCTCATCTATCTGGTGAGTTCAGGTGACCGGTTGCCTTGCCGTTGCGGTGGGGTCATTTCCCAGATGAACTGGACACAGCATATTTTCTTCAACCTCTTCTTTTGCGGGATCGGAGCCGCTGCACTCGCTGTGCATAAACGGCCCAAAGATCCCAAACCTCCAGTATTTATACTGGATAATTATCACCGTTGACTTACATGCCTGCGCAGCTATAAGTATAATTAATCCAAATTTTAAATCTTAAAACTACAATCATGAAAAAAGTAATCTTCGGCATTTTCGTTGCCGGGGTAGCCCTTGCTACCAGTGCTTTCACCACTACCAAGGAAATGAAAATTAGACAAAGCAGCTTTGTGTATTTCAATACTTCAAATGTTGCTCTGCCTGCCAATCCGACAACTGCCCAATTGGCCAGCCTGCATTACACCGGAGAAAATCCGTCAGCGGTTTGTGCTACTGGAGCGGTAAGATGTTCAGCCAGGTACACTGCACCCAGCACCCCAGCGATAGGGGCGTCTCCAATCAGTACAGCAAACTTTGTTTCTATCGAAGCGGCAAACAAGCTGTATAATCCTTAATCAATAAAGGTTAGCTGACGGTACTCTGTTAGCTAACCTTTTGATGGAATACTCGGACACGAAAGTCTTTATTGTTATATGGGCTTATTGGTCAAAGCTGAAAGAATGACTGCTGAAAGGCCTGTTTCCCCGTTCATACGCAGATCACTTGCCGAATTGTTAAACAAATGCCCTGTACGATCCACCACGATTGGATGGGGAGCACTGTTAATATTGAACTGCTTGTTTAGCGGATAATCATTGCCCTGTGGACTGATTAGATTGATAGATTTATCAGAAGTATATTTTCCGCTCTTTATGGCCGCTTTCCACTTTTGATGGTTACTCATGGTGGCAATGGTCAGAAATATCACATCGGGGTTATGCTCATACCTTTGCTCTGCTTTGGAAACTATACTTTGATAATACGACGCGCAGTTCGAGCAGCCGTCAAACCAAAAGTCGATAAAAACTACCTTCCCCTTAAAATCACTCAGGTGGACAAGTTTTCCATTAGCATCTTCCAACGCAAAATTGTAGACCGCTGCCCCCATATTCTGCTCATCAATCACCCTGTAGATCTCTTTAAGGTATAGGGGTTCATGAACATTGTTAAGCGCATCCTGATGCACTAGTTTTTTTTCTTCCTCAGCCAATTTCCAGTCGTAATCCAGCACATAGCCGGTTAAAAGTCGTTCCCGCAGCTGACCGCTAAATTCACGCTTTAGCCTGACATAGGGCAGACTTTCCTCGGGAGACAGTAAGTTTTGTAAACTGGCACGCCGGATTAAATACTCCCCATAAGCTGGACTTTCCACGATCTTACTTTCATCAGCCCCGGTAGGAAGTGAGGGATAATTTTTCATGAATTCTTGGATACGCTTTACTTCATTTTTAAAATCCGGATTTTTTAAGATGATCGGAACATTGAAAGCAAAGCTCCGGAAATAGAACTCAGTGAGTTCTGAGATCAGATCACTTTGTAAACGCTGGTAGGTGGGACCATCCAGCCTGGTATTGTATTTTTCCAGAATGGATAAGCCTAGACGTTGCATGTAACGGTATTGCCGGAGCCTACTTTCTTGATAGTTCCAAAAGTCCTCCACCACGTTTCCCGTCACCTTGCTACTGCTCATAGTTTCGGCTTCGGTAGTCATATCCCGAATGGCGCTGTCTATGTTTGCACGGACTTGGTATTTTATGGATCTGCGCCCGCTGAAACTGTAGATATTACAGCGGTAACAAATCGCGCTGTCCTGAGGATTCTGGTAATAATCGCTTTCGTTATTACTGCTGTGATAGCCAATATCAACATGGATGCTATCACCACTTTGTGCGTAGTATAAGGAAAGATATTCATTTGGGGTGCCCAAGCTTTTATAGTCTGAAAGGGACAGGTAACCATCCTTTCCTGCGGTAGGTATTCGAACCGCAAATTTTCCGTCTTTGACTGGAACATGGATTTGTTTGCTCGATGTGGTCACCCTGGAGGATACCGAGATGATTTTCTCCCAGAAATAGATACTTACCGAATCTGGAACAGGCCCGGAGGTAAAGCTACAGGAAAAGAAGATTTCATTTTGATGACTTCCTTGTATTTCTTTTGCCTTCTGAGCCGGATGGCATCCCATCACAGGTTCATGTATCGGAAACATCACCAGCCAGCACATCATGATTCCATGCAGTAAATGTTTATGTGATCCCGAAGGATTTAGTTTGATCATTAATTTTGTTTTATTTGATAGCCTCTTTACCTAGCGCGCGTTTTGCGGTATTCCGCTGAGCGCAATTACATCATCTGGAATAGGTAGTACATAGCCCGCCCCCGATGGCACAAGGGAAAAGGTCTGCCCCTTTATCGTTCTTTTTAAAGTCACAGCAAATCGGCTGTCCGTATTCAATCGTCTCAAATCACTCCATCGCAGTCCTCTAAAGCAAAGTTCTTTCCTTCTTTCGCTGAGAATGATCTTTAGGAGTTGCTCCGGATTGGTTTCTGTAATGGTTTGATACGTTCCATTTGCCCACCTTTTTTCCAGTAATCTGTTTAAATCCGACAAAGCTTGTGCTACCTTACCCTGGCGCACTGCGCATTCCGAGCGGATCAACAGGATTTCATCGGTAGCAATGCCACCAAATAGCGGCTTTGCCTGGTAATAGCTCCCCTTGTAATTCACGTTTCCACCACGCACTGCAAAAAACAAAGTTTTTCTAAGGTCATTTGCCTGATAGGCATTATACAATGCAGCATCCACGTTCATAGAGGGCGCCGAGAAAATGCCGTAATTTGCTATTATGGCCTGAAAGATGACCTCTTCATTCATCAATGGAAACGGCCTTGCCGCAGCTGGGTTTAGCCCACTGTAATCCATTAGACTGTTGTACAGGGACAGACAGGAATCTGCATTGGCATAGGCCTGTTCATACTCTCCCATGGAAAGATATACCCTGGCCAATAGTCCCAGTGCAGCGGCTTTGCTGGGACGAGTTTTGTATTTTCCTGCCTGTGGAAGTAATGTCTTTGCCCTAAGCAAATCATTAATAATTTGCTCGTAGGTGGATTGCAGGCTTGCCCGCACTGACTTTTCATTGACATCAGACTTTAACCGCAATGGAATGCCGGGCTTTTCCCCCGCCGTGCTTTTGTTGTAGGGGGGAGCAAATACCTGGGCAACGCAATAAAAGGAAAGGCTTCGGAAAAATAGGGCGCTTCCCTCGACATTGTTCCAGCCCGAGCTTCCATTTCCAAAGCGGGTAGTCCCTTCCAGTACCAAGTTTGACGTAAATACCGCCCGGTAAGGACTATTCCAATCCACTGCATTCACCTCGCCTCTATAAATAGAGGCATCCCACATGTAGGCATATTTTTCCTGATTGGTCGCAAGGGAGGACCATCCTGCATCCGAAATGCTAAAATCACCTGAACAGATTTCGCCCATTCCCGGCAGTTCAATGTTAAAAATGGTATTGTCGTTATCTAAAATGGCCTGATAATCCTCCATAGTAGTGGGAACCACAAGATTGATATTGGGCTTGGCATCCAACCATTGTTTATTACAGCCGCATAGCAAAATAATCGCACAAGCGCCACCAATGATGTTGTCCAGAATGCGGTATATATTCATAAAACGATTTTAAAAGGTGAATTAAAATTGAGCTTTCAATCCCAGCGATATTGTTCTTGCCGGTGGAATCCCTCCTAATGGATAATCCGGGTCTATGCCTTTTTTGTTGGCCTTCCAAAGGATGCCCACATTATTTAGGTAGCCATAAACCGTAAGGCTCTTAATCGATCTACTGGCCTTTAATACCCCTTTCAGATCATAACTTATACTAATGTCCTGCAAGCGAATATGATCTCCCTTCTCGATGTTGGCCTGTGAACCAGCATAGAAATTATCCCGGTTTTGATCCGCAGGATAATTCATAGAAGGAACAGTCGTTTTTTTTTCGTCACCGGGACTTTTCCAGCGTTCGGTCAGATCGATATTTCCTTTCCATGAGTAATACAGTGTATAGTAACTAATGGTACTACGCCTGAAGTAATAGCCCAGCTTAAAGTTGATATTGGCCGATAAACTGATACCATGATAGGAAATCGTATTGGTCCACCCCCCGTAATAGCTGGGTCTTGCAGGGCCGTTGTACACCAAATCTTTTTCTTCTTTAGGGGTTAACAGCGCACCATAATCCTTACTCAATTCTTTTCCCTGATAGCCCATAGGATCGCCTGTCAGGGGATCAAGACCTGCCCAGCGGTAACTGTACATCCCATAGACCGGGCGCCCAATAATGGGGGTGATGCCCCCGCCAATAGACTGATAAGCGGGTACACTAAGTGCATATGTAGTGACTTTGTCGCTGACAAAACTGAAATTCAAATTGCTTCTCCACTTGAAGATTTTGTCCACCAGTACAGCGTTTAGCTGTAAGTCAATGCCCTGGCCTTTCATGCCCGCAAAATTTCCCGTCAACTGGTTGACTCCTGCGGTGGGATCAATGATCGCATCCCCAATTAAATCAATACCCTTTTTTCTGAAATATTCTATGCTCCCGGTCACCTGTGTTCCGATAAAGCTGAAGTCCAGTCCAATATTGAGCATCCCGGTTTTTTCCCATCGTAGATTGGAATTGGGAATGTTGGCTATTGTAGCCACATTGGATCCATTAAGAAATGAAGTGCCATCATACCGGAAGGTCGTCACCGCAGCGAGATTGGACGCCAGATTTCCACTATATCCATATGTAGCTCTGAGCTTCAACATGCTCAATAGCTTTGAGCTGAAAAAGTCCTCCTGGTCAATATCCCATTTCAGCCCCGAGGACCATAGCGGAACCATTTTTTTATTGGTGGCTACACCAAAATAATTGGAAGCATCCACCCGCCCGCTAACAGAGACGGTATACCGCTGTCCATAGATATAGGACATATTGGTGAAATAGGAACGAAACCGATTCACCGTACCACTTACAGAGGTATTGTTGGGAATTTGAGCAAAATTTCCAGTAGGGTAAAGGGTCCGATAGGTTACATAGTCCACTACCGATGAATTGCCTGTCAGCGGATCATATCCGTACAAATTGGCTGTACTCCCTTCGGTAGTCTGCTCTCTTTGCTCAACGCCGGCCAGTGCGCTAATTTCATGGGAATTAATGACTGCGGAATAATTGAGCTGCCCCCGTAGATTAGTTGAACTGAAAATATTGTTTCTGTTGCTTCGAATGGCGCCGTTAGGAATAGCCCTGAAGCTCAGTTGTCCATCAGCTACGGTAGAAAACATATTCACCAGATTTCTGGCATAATAACTTTTTGCGCTGGCCAGTGAGACCGAACTGGTATTCCCTTTTTCTATCTGGCTTTTAAATTCTACAGACCACCCTTTGGCCAGGGTATACCTGATTCCCGCTGAAATTCTGGTATCTGCATTTTTAACGGCTGTGGTATACTGACCTTTCTCCAATACGGGAACATAGGTCCAGTCCAACAAACCTTGCTGCTGGGCGTGATCCGTAAAAGCGCTTCGGTAGTCCTTGGCAATTGCAGCTGGCTGCCCCTGCGCGCCGGTAAATTTGGCGTAAGGATAAATGGTATTGTAACCTCCGCCTGTGATCAGGCCATTTAACGCATTATCGGAATGGTTCAGCGTCTGTGTATAATCAATGCCTAGTGATATTTCTAAAGCCTCAATAGGCCTGAAGGTGTTTTGAGAGATGAACTTTAACCTGCTGTAATCATATCCAGTTTGACTGCCTAAATTCCTATCATAACCTCCAGAAAGGTAATAGGTAGCCCCTTTGCCACCACCGCTTGCGCTGATATTGTATTGCTGCGCTATCCCGTTGCGGTAGAAATATTTTTGTAGCTCATCTCTCACGTCGTTTCCTTCAAATTGTTTTATTTCCCTATCCAGTTGGCCTTTACCAATACTGCCATCCCTAAATTTGCTTAGCAATTCTACCATCGGTGAAACCACAGCAAAAGTCGGGTCATTCAGCCTGTCATCGTAAAAGCCATGATCAAAGAGGTTCCTTTCCACCTCGATGAAGTCTGATGAGCGCAGGAAATTTCTATCGTAATTTAAATTTGGCCTTTGGAAAATAGTGGTATTGGCATTGACACTAATTTTCATTGGCTGGTTCAGCTTTCCCCTTTTAGTGGTAATGACGATCACGCCATTGCCCGCCCTTACGCCCCAAATGCTGGCCGCCGCCGCATCTTTTAACACGGTGATGTTTTCCACATCATTGGGGGTAATGTTGTTCACATTTCCATCATACGGAAATCCATCTACCACCACAAGAACCGCATCATTGGCGTAGATGGTACTTTGTCCCCTGATCTTTATAGAGGATTCTGTGGCGCCCAAATCTCCCCGGTTAAATACCACCCCAGGGGTAATTCCTTCCAATTTGCTCATCACATCTGTAGATACCCGGCTTTCAAACATGGTTTTCTCGGGCATGGAAAATGAGCCCGTTGCCCTTTCTTTAGCAATGGCCTGATAACCCGTATTGACCACTTCAATTCCTTTTAAATCTGTAGAACTGCGTTCTAGTTCAATATCGAGGCTTCGGCTGTCCTGTTGCGGCAGCTTGACCCTTTTAGGGTAAAAACCCATAAAGGTTACCGTAATATAGCCACTAGATGCGCTGCCGCGAAGGTTATAAAAACGTCCATTTTCATCGGTAGTCTTACCCTCTGTTGTGCCTTCGGCTTTTACGCTTGCCCCCACAAGTGGCTTGCCTTCTCCGCTGACCCTACCCGATATGAGAATGGTATCTTTAGGAAAAGATTGCACAGATGAAATTCCTTTCTGGGGCGCCTGGTTACCCTTTTGGCTGATCAGGATATTCTGTCCATCAACCTGATAGCTTAAATCCTGTTGATAGAAACTTTTTTCCAGCACCTCATTGATTCCCGCAGATGTTACTTTAAGGGTAACAAGCTTACTTGCCCTGAGGTATTTTTCCAGATACATCACCCGGTAGTTACTCTGCTGCTCGATCAAATCAAATACCCTTGTCAGCGGAGCATTGACAATATGAATCGTGAAGGCCGGTGCGTGCTGAGCATTTGCGTGCAGGCAATAGAATAGCGCCATCAAAATGATAAAGCTCTTTAGATACCTCACTTTAAGGCATGGGAATCCCGTTCCCGAAATTTTCGTGATTTTTTTCTGCATATGTTTTGGTTCTATTGGGTAGCTGATTCTACCCTTACGAAAAGTTGTTGGCAAAGCCGGCGCCGGGCCGGTTTATTGAATTGGCATTACATATAGATCGTTATCGTTAATCTCAAATTTTGCTACTCCCGCTTTCTCTAACAGTGCGATGACTTGATTCAAACTGATGGTCCTGCTGATTTCTCCGGTATATAAATCTTCCCCATTAAAACCATTCCGGTAAATCACTTTGACGTTATACCATCGCCCCATTTCCTCTAACAATTCTTTTACCGCAGTGCTTTTGTAAACAAACCGTTCTTTCGTCCATCCAGTTACCTGGGCAATATTGGCGGTGCTTTTGGTGATTTCACCGGTCCGTTGCAAAGTGGTTGCCTGTTCACCAGGACTGAGTATTAATGAATTTCCGGGTCTGGAAATCAGTACCGAGCCGCTGATCAGGGTTGTCTGAATTTCCCTTTTCATTAAACGGGCATTGACATTAAAGGCTGTACCTAGTGCCATGATCTGCGTTCCAAAGCTACTCACGATAAATGGATGAACTGGATCTGCTGCAACATCGAAAAACACTTCTCCGTATACTTCCACCTTTCTATCTTTAAGGCCAAACTGCGTGGGATATTTGATCCATGATTCTGTATTCATCCATACAACGGTGCCATCGGAAAGTCTCAACTTATAGGTGGCCCCTTTTGGTGTATACAATTGGTGGACTGCCTGCCTTTTTGCTATGGAGCGGGGAAGGTAATTGATAGAATCTCCTTTAAGCTGAATTTCCATTCCCTCATACATGATCAGGCTGTCCATTCCGGGATGTAGCTTTACCTCCTTACCGTTATCCAATAGCATCAGCGCACGATGTTTAGCAGGGCTGATCTGATTTTGCTTTTCTTCAATAGCAAATTGGACAGCTGGGCGGCGCCTGGTTAAAAAATATAAACTTGAAAACCCTAAAACCATGATCAGACTTGCAGCTGATAACCAAAAAACTTTGTTGTTTCTGGTATGACGGGCAGCCTTTTGGCCAATTCGCTGATAGGATTCCTGCAGGGAATAACTCTGCATCTTTTGTATATCTTCCAGGCTGTGGCTTTTGTCTTTAATTTCCTTGAACAACACCCGGTTTTTAGGGTTTAGCCCAATCCACTCCTCTAGCTTTTGCTGGTGCTGCTCGCTCGCTTTGCCTTGCAGAACAAGTACAATGATATCGGCAATGTCAAGGGAATTGTTTTCTTGTTCTTTCATCGTTTGAAATTTATACCCGTTTGTATATAAGAGTGTAAATCTTTAAAAAGCCTTTAAGATTTTGGCCTAATGGTGGATAATTGACCTGTTTTTCTATAAATATTAGTTTTAAAGGGAAGATCCTATATGCTGGAATTTTACTTTTTTGTAGTGCTACCAATCTTTAATCGAATTGATCTGGTAGTTCGGGAAAATCAATATCCGTTTAAAAGAGTGGGGCAGGTTGAAAACACGAGCGTGGATACAATTCTATATGCACTTATATTGGGGAGTGCAGGTATTTTGATCATTAGTTAAAGCCATATGATCAGCAGGAGCAATGGCTTTGATAATAGTCTGCGCAACATATGCAAGGCCGTTGCTTTGTGCCTTTCCACCGTGCTTTGGCTGATGTTAAGCTGGTGAGCAATTTCTTTGTTACGCTGATTTTTGATAAAATACAATTCAATTACCTCGCCGAATTGAGGCGGTAATTCTTTCATAGCTATTTCTAATTGGCGAATCGATTCTGCGCGAATTTTTTCCTGGTCGGCATTGAAAAAGTTGTAAGCCTGCAACGAGACGTCTCCGGCTAATTTTCTTAGTCTGGTTTCCTTTTTTTGGTGGGCTAAACACGCATTGTGCACTGTTCTATAAAGGTATCCTCGCAGGTCGCTGATCTTCGTTAAATCCCCTTTTTCCCAAAGCCAACAGAACACATCCTCGCAAAGATCCTTTGCAGCATCCTGGTCATGAGTAATCCGTTGTGCATAAAAACACATCGCTTGGAAATACTGTATATATATTGGTTTGAAATCAGCTTCAGTCATACCTTTTAGTCTAATAGGTTCGCCTCACATCGACTTTTTTGCCGTGATCTCGGTTTGTATTAAATTAATATCCTCCTTCTCTTCACTACCCGCATTTACGATTTGGTCCACAGGGAATTTCCTATTGTATCTCTCAAACACATCCATGGTTCTTTCCGGAATGTCCAGAAATACAAAGGTGTGGCGGTTTATTTCTTTTTCAGAACTAATGTCCCAAATCGTAAGTGAATACGCACCACCTGGATCGTGTACATCATAAACCAAGATCTCGTACATAAAATTCGTCACCACATCCAAATCCGGCAAGCATACGGTATACAATACTCTTTTTTCATGTCCATAAAAATCAATTCTAAAATTATTCATAGTCAGGGTGCATTTAATTCATCTGCTGTATTTACACCTTTTACCATTTATAATGGTTGGAGGCCATAGCTGGGGAAAGTATAACAGGAATACAGACTTAGGTTCAGTAGTAAAAGATAACTTCCTGCAGTAGCTACTAAAAATCATCGTAATCCTCGTAGTTGTCCTCTCCAATTTTCATAATTGCTCTAGGATTGGGAAAGTATTGCCGGATCAGGCCTGCGATCTTCAAAGAAAGATATTCACTTAAAACTGGTCCCTCGTAATATTCTATTTCGTTAGTTTCATCCGAGATGACATACTCTGTAATATTCTTATCAATGATGGCCTGAAACCTCCTTTGGCGTGGTAATTTCCGCAAATTGACTTTGGTTGGTACGCCATCTAAATTGAATGTACATGCAATGTTTCGCATAATCGTTTACAATTAAAAACAATAATGAAAATCCATGATCTATCTGCCACAGCCTATTGTCGGTCGTTTCCCGTCATTTATAAAGATTACTTTTATGCTTAATTTTTTACGATAGGCAGTAGTAGAAACCACTGCTCTCCCATATGGTATCATATGGAATTAGCCCCAAGGCTATCGAAACAATTGTCTATCATTTTCTCGGATGATTGCCGTGGTTTATCCCCCTTAAAGCTTTCCCGCTCTATGGATCAGAAAATACTTTAGTTTCTGGTCAATTGCCGAACAACTATTCCTGAATATTTTTGTATCAATCAGTTACAATTTACATTATTCGGATCAAAATTTCATGAATCGGACCGGAAATTCATAAATCGGACTGCAAGTGACTGTTTTTTGAAAACTTGATCCGATTGATGAAAATTTGAGCGATTAAATGATCCATATGCTATTTTACATAGGAAATTGAACCAATGGCGCGCGAAAAGGATCCTCGATACATATTGATCAAAGAGTTAATTGAAAGCGGCAGTATTACTACCCTAACGCAGGCTATTGCATTAATCTCTCTGCGTCAAATGGAAAGAGACGGGTATGTCAAATACACCACCATGCGCAATAAAATCCTTCACCCTAATCTGTTACGATTAGAAGATTTTATCGCCATAGCTGCCGCCTTGGGTGTTACTCCGGTAGAAATTGTAGCATTGGCTTTGAAAGAATATAAACCCAAAAAGCCCATAAAGAAATCCTAGTAAGTTTTTATTAAATCATTTGGTCTGCTCACTTTTTCAAGTGAATTAATATCTCCAAGTTATTTGGATTCCACGAAACAAAAAAATCACTTTCCTGCTTTTTTTTATACCCCGCCCGAATCAAATTTCTGTTATACCTGTGGCCTAACGATTTCCAGTTATGCTGATTGTCGTGTTTTTAGTGGGCAATATATTATTTAGCCTGTCTCCTGAATCCCGCCGTAGTAGCGCGTCAGGTCGTTTGATTTGTCAAAGTGTAATGTTCTTCTTATTTACTTTACCGCTGGATCCTAAAATTGGAACCTTTCAGTGGCTATTCTTAAAAACTATGAGTAGTAGGTTTTATTTTGCGTTAACTTTTTTGCTTGTACCCATTTTTTCCTTTGGCCAGATCTCCGGAAATCTTCTCAATAAAAGCACCGGGAAAGCATTGTCAGGAGCTACCATCACCTTGTTAATGGACAATAAGAAAACTGGACCTGTAACGTATTCGGCGGCTAATGGTACCTTTAGCTTTCCCCGGCAAATACATGGCAAGTATCATCTAAGCATCAGTTATGTAGGCTACAAAACTTTTTGTGCTTCGGTGCAAATTTCTGTAGAACAAGAGAAGTTGGATATGGGTACAATCGTGCTGGATAAAGCGCCTATCAATCTTTCGGGCGTAGAGATCAAAGCAAAAACACCTATAGTGTCAATTAGAAAAGATACGGTAGAATACTCGGCAAAGGATTTTAAAACTGCCGAAAATGCAACCCTGCAAAATCTTCTTCAAAAAATTCCAGGTCTATCTATTGATGAGCAGGGGAATATCTTTTTTCAAGGAACGCAGATCAAAGATTTTCTTTTGGATGGGCGCCCGGTATTACAAAGCGCATTGCCGGGGATGGGATCTGAGAAATTCACCCAAAAGCAGCTGGCCATCCTGGCGGAAAAAATTCAAATCATCGATAAAAAGGTTCCCGGCGCCATGAATCCTGGATCCGACCAAGGGAAAGTCCTGAATATTACCGTGCGCAAAGAGATGAAGACTGGGGTAAATGGATCCATAGGCGGGGGATATGGCACCAAAGACCGGTACAGCATTGCCGGAAATGCAAACCTGCTCCGTGACAACCGGCAAATCATGCTTTCCGGGGGAAGTTATGGTGCTGGTGCTATGCGCCCACCATCAAATACCGATGAAAGTGACCTGTTAATGGATCCGATTGGTGGCATTTTGAAAATGACCAACATCAGCGCCAACGCATCCTTTGATCTGAATAAAAAAGTACGGCTGACCGCCTTTCTGCTGCACCAATTTGGAAATCTGGCCAATGAAAACCGTACCCAAAGGGATAATGTCTTAGCCGACAGTAGCTTTCGTTATAACGCCAGCAATACAAGAAATTCCCATATGTACGGCGATAATTTTATGGCCAGTCTCGACTTGCAGGCTTCTGAGCGGGACAGGTTCAATATCAACCTTAACGGCATGTTGATGAATAACGATAATGTAGCCCAGAGCAGATACCTTAGTCTTTCCGGGAATGGGGACACTACCAATTATGGCCATACGTCAAATCTGGAAACGCAAAAATTACGGACATTCAACCTCGGAGGTAACTACAATCATAAATTCAAAACTATTGGAAGAGAATTTACCTTAAACTGGAACTTAGAGCTGGACAACAACCATTCCCAGCAGCAGAACCAAACCAATAGTTTTTTTAAAGCCGGGGGCACCAGCGACACCATCAATCAAAAGATCAAATCCAATTTTGATACCTATACCCTGAATCTATCTCCTTCCTTTTCCCGCATCCTTGCGAAAGGGTTCTTTTGGACCACTAGTTACAATTTTACGATGACTGTCACCAAAAATGACCAGGACGCTTTCAATTATGATGATGGTCTTCATGGGTACTTCAGGGAGGATTCGTCACTGACCTATCGGTTTAAAAACGTGAACCTGGTTCATGTTTTTTCCGAAGGCGTTTATTTTACGAAGGGTAGGATAGAGGCATCGGTAAACCTTTCCTATACCATCAACAACTCAACAAGCTCATTAACTCCGGATACCACTTTCTCGCAGAACCTCGCTTATTTTTCGCCCAACTTAAATATCAGGTATAAGTTTAATGATTTCAAATCCTTATGCCTGCGTTTTTCCAACAGTGCTGGAATGTTTGACCGTGGCCGTTCATTGATTCCTGTGGTTTCCACCAAGAATCCTTTGTATGTGCAGCTGGGTAATCCCGATTTAAAAACCTCCGTCGATCACCAGCTCGCCATTGAGTTTCGCTGGATGGACTTGAAAGGTTTTAGCTTTAATGTGACTGTCAACGGGGTGTCCCAAAGTAATGGCGTATCCTCCAATACCTATTCGGACAGTTTGGGCAGGCAGGTCACCCAACCTGTGAATACCAGCGGTAACTATAACGTATACTCCATAATGAATTTGGGTAAACGGTTTGGTAGCTTAGGATTAACCCTGAATTACAATGGCTTTTCCCTGCTTCGGCACAACACGAATTTTTTAAATAACATGGAAAATACTACCACCAGTTACAGTAGTGATCAGCGCCTTAGTTTATCCTGGCTGTTTAAAAAGGTTGCAGAGTTTACCCTAACCGCCAATATGAAGTATACCGGTAGTCTTTATTCTCTTCAAAAGGACAATTACACAGATTTTTTAGTGTACAAAACTTACTTCAGCCTCAATACCTTTCTGCCCGGGAATTTTAGTATCGGATCTACTGTCATCTATACGCAGAACACCAGCCTGAAACAGGATTATACACTTTTGAATGGCTGGGTTTCCAAAACTTTTTTAAAGGCCAAAAGTCTGCAACTGAAGGTTTATGCCTATGACCTGCTCGGTCAGAACAAATCTTTGCAAAGTTTTCAAACACCAACATTCACCGAACAATCCCAGAACAGCGTATTGGATCAATATTTTCTATGTTCACTTAGCTATTTTTTTGGAAAACGATAACCTGCACTCTCCACTTTACTTCAAGACTAATTTGACAATTTTTTTCTTAATATGGTACGTTTTCACGCAGGTGGTGTACTTATTAAGAATTGATGTCTTCCCTCTATTTCACGCGGCTCCTCGCGAAGAAGGAAACATCAATTACTTAGGGTTAAAAGAAGATGGAGGCTTTTGTATCTGACTTTTTTAATCTTGGTTTTGGCTTCACCCTTGACCATCTCAGTCAAATGACCTGCAGTTTTTTGACTTGGCTAAGTATTTTTTGATTTCCTCATTCGGGCAAATGTTGGTCCTAACATGGAATGTGGGAACATTTATTATGGTTTATTGTAAAAGCCGGAAATTTCTCATTTCCGGCTTTTTTATTACCTGCTTTTTTCAGTTTGCTATTTTCAATTTTGCTACCTTTAATCATCGGTAAGAAGATGTGCGTTTATGGCTCTGCTGCCTTTCCATATTGGAATAAATTGCCTGTCAAATGTTAACCCGAGAATCAGTCAAGCTGCCGCTAATGGTGCGTGATTTTGCCTTCAACATATCTCAGTCGCCTATTTATCGACAGTACTGAATAGATTTTTATTCAAATTAGCAACATGCAATTCCCTTCGTTTTTCTTTCCGGAGGGTTTTTTAGATTTATAGTTGGGCTCCTGATGTTTGGACCAAAAGAAAAGCAAGGTGATGGAATTCGTTGAGATCTGATAGCATAAACAGGTTTATTTGCTGATTACCCCACTGCGGCCAATTCACACTAGAAAGCGCTAATTTGGAACTTTAGTTAATCGTGTATGATTCACCAGCCCAACGATAAGCTCCCCATCTTCAATTTAAGTACTGATGACCTGCCTGGAGAAATCTGGCGCGGGATTCCTGATTTGGAAGAATATGGTCAGGTTTCCAATTATGGCCGGGTGAAGCGCTTGGGACGTACACGAATTACAAAGCAAGGATTCCAGCGATTTTACAAAGACCGGATTTTTAGCTCATCCTTGGTAGAGCGGCAAAGTACGAACGATGGGCAATATCATTTTGGGTTGTTGTGTAGTCTATCCATAGATGGGGTGCTTCATAGCTTTAATCCGGTTCGATTTGTTTACCATTTATTTACCCGGCCTTTTGATTATCACAATTCGCGATTGGTAGTGACTGCAATTAATGGGAATGATCTGGATATTCGTCCCGATAACCTTCATATTACCCAATCATACATCTATCAGAAAAAGCGTCAAAAAATCCCCTTAGACCGCAAAATCCAATACTTTAAAAATCGTAGATACGATAAAGCGGTAATTTACCGCAAGAAATACATATCCTGCTATGATACTAGTGGAAATAGAAAAGAGACCTTTAAAAGCCTTGAACTTGCCAGTGAACGCACAGGACTACCCCTTGAGCACATTGAAGCTGTTATTCAGAATCCCTTTGACACCCTTGGTGGTTTCTACTGGAGAATAGGGAGAAAGATTACCACTGACCTTAAACTCATTCTTAAAGAAAAGGAACTCCTCAACAAGGAAAGAAACGGCCTAAAAATTACTCAGTTTGATTTAAACGGTAACCCCATCAACTTTTACCTTTGCGTTACTGATGCAGCCCAGGCCATTGGGATCACTCAATTTGAAATTATTCATGCCTTAGATCATCCCGGCCAGATTGCCGGATTTTTCCTTTGGCGGAGAGGTCACCTTTACCAACCAATATCCGGAATTTAATTTGGGTTCACTCCCAGGCTAATGCAAGTTTGTTGCCCATATTAAATCTTTGTTTCCTCACCCGGTTTCCGAATTATTGAAATAAATTCGAGGATCCATTCGAGATGGATTGTTGAACCCGTTGAGCATGTCGTGAATGTAATTTCCTTATTCTATGAGCAGATTTATGCTATTTGTTAATCAATAAATCCCTTCACATGCAAATCAGAAAAGGTCTTTGGGCCTCACTTATCCTATTACTTTTTTTCTTTCAGAACTGTAGCAAAAATGATCGTACAGACTCCGGCTTACCTGCAGCGCAAAGCAGTATCATTTCCGTTGACCTGGCACGTGCCTGGGCCAATTCAAACCTAAGCCCCAAGGTAAATTCACGTCAGGGTAACAGTAATTATATTGGTTCTCCCGCATGGAACCGTAAAAAGGAAATCCTGGTGCCCTCCGGAGAAGGTATCCTAAAGGTTGCACTGGAAAAGTATGCTGTTCCTTTTGGGTACCGTGACCTGCTGTTTCAGGCACAAGCTGATGGAAGCACGCGTACAATCGTGCAAGAGGTACATGCCGATTCTGCCTATTTGTCCGCAAAAGTTCTTAATGATCCCGCTAAGGGTCACGGTGTGCGCTACTACATTCATAATGAAGATTTTTCCGGTGATGTGATCTATTTTGAGCCATTGACCAATCGTTTTCTATTTGGGTGGCGTTTTGAGAACGGGCAACCTAAATACCGCCTTAAACCTATCGCCTCAACTACTGGAAATGCCCGGAGAGCGGGTACGCCTAAAGACGATGATGAATCCGGTGATGATGATAGTGGCAGCGGTGGTAGTGATGGCGGAGGTGGAGGTGGAGGTGGGGAAGATCCTGGATGGAAGGGTACAGGTAGCATTAACAATGGCTATACGATTGAAGATTTTACAATTGCCGCTCCCGCGCCACCTAAACATAATCCTCCGCCTTATATCCCACCTACACCTACCTCCGACCCCGGGCCGATCAATCCGCCAACGATTCCAGTTGGAGGCGGAGGTAATCAGGCTGGTGGCAACGGAGGACCAAAGAATGACCCGAAGGCAGATGAAAATTATGAGGACTCTAAAGCTCCGGAAGCAGCAATACCTTGTCCGATTTCATTTTATTTCATCAAAACCGGTGACTGGCAAAGTGCTGTCATAAGTAATTATTATTTTGAATACGACGAGCGGGTGGTTTCAGGAAGGTTTTTTACCATTAACATTGGCGCGATTGAAGTTGGCATGCCCAGACTTACCTATGATGGATCATTGATACAGCCGGATGTCGCACAAAGAATCGCTGCTCAGGCCGCAACCTTTGCGGAGCAACAAACCCTAGCGCTGATCACCGCCTACCTGATCATAAATCCAAAGGCAACCCAGCGCGATATAGACAATAATCCTTTGTACCTGCAGGCATTTAAGGAAGACTACAGGAATGCGATTAATGAGTTTTTAAGAGCAGATTACGGCTACAACAACAATGCCTCACCAGCTTCTGTATCCACTTCCCAGGCCCAGTTTGTACTCAAGGATAAAACCAAATGGCAGAGATTGAAATTCCGGGGCAGGGATTGCTGACTTTAGAACCTTATGATTAAATTACAGCTCGCATTAAACCTTATTTTTTGATAAAGAAATAAAATGAGTCTTGTTAAACTGAATAATTTAGGGATTGACCAACTCCAATTAGGTGCCTCTATTGCAGGAATGACCATGCTGGAACCTTTGGGAGAAAAACATCGTAAAATGTTTATTCCCAGCCCCAATCCACAGGCATGGTTCCAGTATACTGGGCAAATCAATGGGATATGTGCAGAGAGCGGCCGGAGCTTTGACGCATCATTTGTTTTCGTTGCCATTGATCCCCAGCAGTGCATCAAAAGAATTACAATTTTCACAGAAATAGATACCCCTGTTCCTGTAGAAGTGGTTCTTTCAGAAGCTTATGGAACTTCTGGGACCTCCCAGGGTGGTCTTTCCAATTTAGGCGCCGTCCAGAACTATCAGTATTTTGTGTTTGTGACATCAGACAAGGAAGCTCAGGTCATTTTTTATAAACCCGTATCCACCAAATATGGGGTTCCCGAAATAAACATGTTTTTCGCTACCGACACAGATGCAATACGCAATTACAAAATAATTTATCGTTGGGATCGGCTGCTGGAATAAGGCCATTAAGTAAATGAACGACTTAACGGAGTGACAGCGAGCAATCAGCTTGTTACTCCGTTATTTTTGGGCAAAAATCCAATTTGAAACATAAAATGATGGAACTAACATCTTTGGGGCTGGGACCAATAAATTTAGGTAGGTCTATTGAGGGTATGTCCCATATTGCAGCATTTAATATGGACGTAGACGGGGAAGTTTTTATTCCAAGCCCAGGGCCTGATGCCTGGTTCAAATATGCAGGTGACCTTTCCCGGATCATGACACAAGTTGGAGAGCAATTTTCGGCAAGCTCCCTTTACTTTTGTGTGGATAAGCAAAACACCATCAAAAGCATTCTTCTGTATCCTCAGTCCCCGTACACAGAACCACTCGAAGATCTTTTGGGTCGGATTTACGGTCCCGGATCGTATACCACCGGGGGAATTGGAGGAGATGATCAGGCCAAAAACTACACCCATTACCTTTTTGTTTCTCCGGATAAGAAGTATATGATCACCTATACCAAGATCTATCATCCAACCTTTGGCATTGACCAGCTGATGTTTCATTATTTAAAGGATGTACAGGAGCAGGGAAAATATAATTTAGTTTACCGCACCTGGAAAAAACCAAATCTTCAAAGATGATTCTCTTATATGATAGGAGCTCCAGCTAATGTGCTGCTCTTGCCGCATATATTCCCCAAAAGTGACCTGATCTGTTTCTAGTATCCTTAACATTTGCTAAACAGTTCGGATGGAAGGCACACTTATCTTTGAGTGCATAATATTTTCTGCATATGAAGAATCTTGCGAAGTTAAGTACTGCCCAAACCCGCATGGCCATGTCAAAAATTAATTTGGCTATTCAAACCTTGATCCTCCATAATTATATGGTTGATTACTCATCACTGGATATATTAAATATGATTAGGAACAATCAGAATATCCCTTATCTCAGTATGATTGATGTATTTGATGTGGTGAGCTTGACTTTGCGTTTGCATACTAATGTGGATTATCCGCTCCATGAAGAATTGGGAAGTCCGGAATTCGTTTACAGTGGTGTAAATTAATTCGCAGAAAATGGGCTTTCCTCCAATCTCACCATGATCAACAGTTCTAACGAGTTTCGGCGCCGGGCTTTCGCTCCAGTTGTAGTTCTCTCGCCGGTGGCATAGGTACGCTTATGGCCGTCAATAGCCCGATCATCCAGGTTGATTTTATCCCGGCTCCAAGCGTAGTCGCCGGATTCCTGCCATTTGAAAAACAATTTCTCTGCCTGCTTCACTGTAAAGCCAGCGATTACTTTTCGCTTTGGATACCTGATCTTTGCGCGTTTGTCTTTAAGCTGATGCTGTTCCGCAATCCTTTTGAGCATCGTGAAGTATACCGCCAATTCAGGGTTATATCGATCTCGGTAGGGGATATTGGTAAGGTCGTCAATTTCGGTACATACCAGCGCAGCAAAGCGGTTCCCATCTATCGTTCTAGTCAGTTGGTACAGCATTAAATTAGGATTTTTATCGGTGCTGTAAAATAAGCAGGTTTTGACAATCACAAATAACAATTTTGATCATGATAAAAGACCGTGAAATAAGCTGAAATGGACAAGTTTTTTATTGCCGAATTACAGGTCACTAACGGTGTGCGTTACTTGCTGTTTCGGGCCAAATACAAAATTATCGTCACGTTTTTACCGGGAAAAAACACGGTTTTTTTTGCCTAATGCAGGAGCTCGATTTTCAAAACAATTTCTTAGTTTGCAGGTGTAAAATCCTATACAAATGACTGATCTAGCCCTAGAACAAGTGAAGTCCTAAATTGTGAGGGCCTATAGATGGCCATTTTTCAATTCTTATCAACCTGAAGTCGCTTTCCCTATTAATACAAACCGCATGCTCATGGTGATCCATGAAATTGTGGCTTCACTATTCTATACTCACTAAAACGCTCCAACTATGAAATGTTTTTTTTCCCTTTTGATCTTACTGGTATACCTTATTCCCGATGTCAAAGCTCAAACCACCCAATTTAAATACCGGGTTTGGATAAAAAATACATTTCGGGTATATGAGTCGGTCCCTGAACCCGGTTCTGAGGAAATTGTACGTCATGCAGGGGAAGTGGTTAAATCTCAGCGCACCTATAACATTGAAGATACCGCTTACACCCTCAACAGTAAAATCCGCTTAACTAAAAATGATATAGTTTACGGAGATAAAAGTCACTCCAAACTTCGTCAGTTAGGGGGCTGGGCGAATCTCAGTATAGATAAAGACGACCCTTCCAAGCTAAACATCAACTACTGGTCCAATGCGGATAATGATTTCTACTTTGGACAGCATATCCTGATTATGGGCAAAAAATGGACAGATAGCATCCTGTTGGAAGATGTCAAACTGAAAGTCAATTATGTGTCCATCAAAGACTACACCGACTATAACTCTAAAATGAAGCAGATCGATACCTTAAATAAAAAGATTGCCGTAAATTTAGCGAATGTGCATGCCAGTCAAAACGCTCAGGCCATCTCGTACATTAAGATACTGAAAGATAGTATCACTGACATTCGTGAAACAATTGTGAAAGACTTGTGGCTGGGTTATGATCAGGAGATTTATTTTTTGATACGGAGTAACGCACCAACATTAAAAGAGTATGCCAATACATTAAAGGCTTCTCTAAGTCCCAAAGATACTTTAAACTTTGTGCTGAAATCTTCTGATATGTTAGACTATGCGTTGGCATATGCCAATGGGGTATATGCTCGTAAATATTCTGCAAACCCTTATTATATGAAGTTTGAGAACAGACAATTTCAGGCTTTTAGATTTAAGTGCTGGGAAGCAGGAGCTTTAACCATTCCCTTTAGATTCCGGCCTACCGTTTCCAGGGCTGGAAAGGATACGGTAAGGACGCAGTTTTTGGCTGACCTCAATGCAGGTGCTTATGTTGGGATCAGTATGGGGAAGGTCAAATACCGTTATACTAGGGATGAAGATAATAGTCCATATAAAACGTTATTCTCCACAGGTATTTTTTTGAACTTGTCCAGATTGGAGCTGGATGCCGATAATACACATCTTTCAGATAAGCCCCTGAAATCTAAACAACAGGTGCTTGCCCTTTCTCCAGGCATTGCACTGATGACTTCCATTTTCAATTTTAGAGCGGGTGTTTTTGTAGGCGCTGATTTTGCTTTTGGAAATGCAGCAAAACAATGGGATTATAATCATAAGCTTTGGATAGGTATAGGGTTTGGATACAACATAGCGATGTTTTGGGCAGCAAGTAATTAATTCTGGTTAATCGCCATTCTATCAGTTGTCAATAAACTCCAAGGGCAACTTTGCACCTAAACATGCCTTTTTCAGGCTATGGGTTCTTTGGCGTTGTTTTTGACGGTTAGAGTAAGCAAAGCATCTTTATATTTGTGTCATAATTCTAACCATGAGAACACCATTGATCACCGTTCTGCTTTTATTGTTTTTGGGCTGCGCCTCCAAATCAGACGAACAAAAGAAAAATATTATCGGGAAATGGGTGGGCCAAATTAAAATTCCGCAAACAGGTAAGGTAATAGGACTGATATACACCGAGTTCAAAGAAAACGGCGATCTTGATCAAACAACAGGAACTGGAGAGGATCAGGTAACAGCAAAGATGACTTATACACTCAGTAACGATAAAATTTTTTATAAAAGCAAGAAGAACAATATAGAATTTGCATCCAGCTATTATTTCCAGGGAGATACGCTGATCTTAGAATTAGAAGGAGATACTTGTCAGTATGTTAGAGTTAAATAAATTATTCTCTGATTAAATGGCGGAGAATTGCTCTGCTTGCTCAAAAAGTTTGATGGATGATCCATTGAATAATTTCACTCAACCTCTTTCAGCAAATCTCCAGGTTTGATGATTTCTTTATAGTTTACCAACTCGTAGTAATCACCAAATTCAGGTATTTTCTGCCAATTTTGCGAAACATTTACTGGTTTCAATGCCTGCTTCACTTCTCTTAAAATTTGTGTTTCACCATCTCGAATAATGGTCTCTGTAGTGATTTTCAAATCACCATGTGTTGTAAATTGAAAATGCTGATCACTTTTTAAATCTCTTAGTTCTTCATCTTCTTTGTGCATATATTCCCTAATCCATATTTCATCTAGGAACATTTTACCATCCGGATACTTCGAGTAATTCATCGCCAGGTACCAGAATAAACGTTCGTCTAAAAACCGGACAGCAAATGTTTTTGTCCTATTTTCCATGAAGCAGACAGGGGTTTGGTTTTCAAAGACAGTAATAGGATAATAGACGTTTTTCCTATGGCAATAATTTGCAAGGCCTTCAGTATTCTTACCGTATTTTTTAATTTCATCTTTTGTCAATAGACGCTCCAATTTTAGTTTTAAATTGCTCAAACTTTTTTCTTCATTCATAATAGTGTAAACCACGCTATTATGAACATGGTGATTATGTGTGTAATTTTTCATTTTCTATTCTGGTATCCTAAGGGTTTAAGGCTCTATTAATCTGGTACGGCGGCAAAATCCGATGACCCAATTAATGGCTTCTTCCTGCGTATACCCATCCAAGTCCATGCGTTCCTGCACAATCAGCACCGTATCATCCAATAATTCATCTGGGACACGCGCCTGTTTCAATTCCTTATAAATTTCATCTTTGGGTGTACTCATGAACGATATTTTTAAGTTAAACCAGAAATGCCGCCCGGCAATTACTTGTCGGGGTAAAAGATCGAGGTCAATGGTTTTGTGAATTAAAGATGCCTTCCATTATTGAGTCTTATGCCGGTATATTTGGTGAAAGGTTGAACTGTTTCTCTCATCACATGGCCTTCAGGGACATAACACATCTTTTCAAGAACTTCTTGGATAGATTTAATGGTGGTCAAAACTACCGTGACATCTGGAAGCTGAACTTCTTTTCCTTCAATAGGAAGTGTTTCCCTGTTAATCACATAATGACCGGGTAAAAGTCTTTTAAGTTTTTCAACGTCTGTTTCGCATTCCGCGCGAAAGCGGTAAATATTTACATTCATCTGCACTGATCTTTTCAAGTACAAAATACAAAAAAAACATCAAGTAGCGGCTTGCTCCAATTTATTCAACCATTCTTAAAGGAACAATTATAAATTATATTGATCTGCTGATTTGGATGTTCATAAATAGCCCTTATACTGTTATTCCCAGATGACTTCCAATTCCTTACTCCTTTTTCGTAAATGAAACATGGCGCCTGTAAACCATCCAACTGAATGATCTCCAGGTTCCGTGTTAGGTGCTTTTGTAATAATTGGTGAATAGTAAATTCCGTTCCTGGATGCCATGTTTAGTTTTTCCATCACTACTATTCGTCCATTTGCAAAAAAATGGCGCTCAAAGTCTTCTTTTTGCACGGGCTCCAGTTCCCATTGACCATTTACCAAAGGTGCGATTCCATCCTCATACAACTGTTTTGCTGCATCGGCCTTTAGGTATTTTGCTGTCGCTCGATTGTGTTGGGTGATATCGAAAATATCACTGAACGACTGTATATCTTTCTGTTTTATGGAATGTTCTATTTTTGAATACGCTTTCCAAACTAGGTCATTTAAATAAATGCTGTCAAGTTTGGTGAGGTCCACAGAATTTTGCCACCCGTCCAATGTGTATGGTACCGAGGCATTGAACCGCTTCATGTATTCCAAATATGGCGCCCCTTCACCGGTGATTTCAAAGCCTGGAAATGCAATAAGCGTATCTGTTGGGGTAGTTGAATGGATGGCATCTTTTAGCAGGATTTCAAATTTGAAATTTTCTTTGCTTTTAATCAGATCCTTACCCAGTAGAGGATAAACCCTGATTTTTAATTCCTGTTCCCCGCTTTCGGTGATGGCGCCATTTAGCGGATATTCGTCACTTGTTCCACCAGAGTTGAACCTGATTCTTTTAATCGGTACATCATTCAGTAGAATCTCCCAGCCACACCCGCTGCTGCTGATGTGAATTACATAAAGAGGCTCTTTTTTATAAGTTTTTGAAACGTGAATATACTTTTGGATAGTTGGCTGGTCCGTTTTTCCAGACTGACCGTTGCAGGAAATAGATAGCAGCAAGCCGCTGATCAATACCCAGGAAAAAACTTTCTCCATTTCAATTTGCATATTCAAATGTTTTTCGTCAGTATTAGGTTGGCCTTTTAGTTTTACTTGGTCCTTTTCATTCTGGAGTTAGACCAAGCCCGCATGGGGCGATTATGTCCGACTTCCACTTTTTTACTTTTCCGCTATAAGCATCAATGGCGATGTGCAAGTTTAGGCGCCACACTACCCATTCTTTCTTTCCGTTATCACCGTCGCCAGTATATGGTTCACTAAGTTTTGTTTCATCATCCAGTTTCATTCCCCGTTTTTTAGCAATGTCCAGGGCCTGTCTCCAGCAAATGGGATAAAGCCGGTCGTAATCAATAGATTCCTTTACTTTAGGAACAGAGTCACCTGCCGAGTTATAATAAAAAGTAGTGCTCGTCCCAATAGCGTTACTTCCATAAGAAGACCGTAAAGAAGTAGAAATAATCCTTCCAAGACTATCGTATCTTTTGATATACTCTAAGTTGTTTTTATCATCAACCAGACCTTCTTGATATTCGTGGAATATTTGCCCGTTTCTATTATAACCGGAATAGACCTTATAAATGTATTTGCCATCTTTAAGCATAGAAATTTTCCTTTCCTGATATTCGTTTTGAAAAGAATCCACGGGAAAGCGGTGGTTTGTTTTGAAAAAAACAGTATCATACAAACCACTGCACTTTCCTTGCGAGTATGCACAGTTATACCTCCCCATCAAAAAGGTAAAAACATAGATACTCATTTTGAACGCGGAGGTATTCATGCAATGAATATAACAATAGCCTTTATAAAGTGAGGCTATAATTTATCATCCGCTGTCCAAAATTGGATATTCGCAGACCGTTTTGCATCATCTGCCAAGGGTTTTGCCACACAAACGGGGCCCGCCAGTTTGGACAATCGATCCCTACAACAAAAATCACTGGAGATAGCACAGACCAGGACCGGTCTGCATAGGTGAGGTTGGCTCATCGTTAAGATGACCTACCTCTTTTTTGCGCTCTATATTTTACATCGTATATTCATTAAAGTAAATTATAACATTCTACATCCATTATTTAGTATTTATATTGTACCGCAATAGCCGCAAATAGTTATGAAAAATACTCAAAAATTGGTTTTAATTACTTTTTCCATATTCATTTTCTCTACCATTTGCATGTCAGGATGGTATATTTCTCTGCATAAACATGCGGAATTGAATACTAAAAATGT
>JAJDFF020000143.1:0-77743 GCA_021527025.2 Geoglossum cookeanum
AGCACCTCGCTGCCAATGCTCCGCCCGCCATCTTCAATTCTACGTCGCCATGGAGCATATAAGCTCCATGGCATGCCTTCATTCCTGTAGTTAAGCAAGCAATTAAAAACATTCTATTCTACATACAATTGTGCCTCCAATCGTACCTCCGTAGCTCAAATTCTCAACACAAACCACTTATTGATAGATTCAAGAGAGGTGTCACGCCATCTAGTAAGATTCATAGTACGGCTTCGAATAGTTTTTAGGTTTGGATATCGTTTGAGAAAGCGCTTAACCCAATCTTGGCCAATAGGTGGAAGGTGAACAAGCTCTATCCCATCACTATTAATTTTAGCAACATGACGCATCAAGATTTCTAAAACCATCTCTTTAATCAAGCCATGACTTGCAGGATATCCACCAGTAGTCAAACGTCTAATCCATAATCTCAATGTTTCTTCTTCTGCAATAGAAAGCAATTGAGCCTGTTCGTGGCCTTGAGTATGGTTTTGGCATCCAGTAAGGCGAAGCGTCAAAGTATTGCGATCAACTTTGAAGAACTTTGCTGCTGCATATGGTGTTTTGAATCGACCGGTTTGGATTGCCTTAATAGCTTCATCAATGCGAGCATTTGTCTCAGCCATTTTAGCACTTAGTTTGCGGGTCATGATAGCAGAAGTATAGGTTGAATGGGTTGGGCGATGGAAGGTGTCGCGAAAGCGTCGCGAATAGCCACCCGTCGCGAATGGCCACCCCAGACTCTACCATCTTCAATCCTATCTGTAAAACTAATTACCTACCCCCCACCCCATGTTTTTAGGGAGGTTGCTCGCTATAACTAATAATTAAAATATACTTGATCCTACAGGTAGATAATATCCTCTCTGTGTGTGTGTGTCCTCGGCAGTTTGGTACATAGATTACTACCAGAGTCCCAATAGTGGTGGCTTTTAGATAAACCTCTGAGATATTTTTATTTTTTCTTTGGTTTTATTTTTCTCTTCCAAGAGAAGATGGAGAGAACAAAATAAAGCAAAATAACCTCGTCCAATCGACTTCGATAACTACCACTCAATCGGCCTCTCATTCTGCCAAAACAACCCCGACTTCCCACCGATATCGCCCAACGCCAGCAAAACCAGCGTCTGCGCACCCTGATCCGGCGTCTTAACCCCATGGCCGCCCGTCATATCGGTATTGACATAGCCGGGACAGCAAGCGTTGACCAGAACGGGGCAGTTTGTGCGGGCAAAGGCCTTTGTCAAGCCGACGACGCCGGCCTTGGAGACGGCGTAGGCGTTGCGCGGCCAGCCGTGGGCCTGCTCGGTGCCCGACTCGACGGCGGAGCGGAACTCGTCCATGAGCGCGGTGATTTCAGCCGTGCTTGTGGCACCCAGGAAGCGCGCGCGCAGCTCTGGCGAGTAGCGGCTGAGGGTGCCGAGCATGCTGGATACGTTGACGAGCCGGCCGTTGGGGTTGATGAGTGGCAGGAAGGTTTGCGTGGCGTGCAACGTGCCGTAGTAGTTGATTTTTAGCGTTCCGTTGACCGTGTTGGGGCCTGGTGCCAGGGGGTTCTTCTGGTTAGAACGCTGCATCTATCTGGTATGGGATGGGAAAAAACAAGAGGCTGCAGAGAGAGAGACTTGCCGAAGCCGCTCATCGCTATTCCGGCATTGTTGATGACGAAATCTATCCCCTGGGGATGCTCTTTTTTCAAAAAGTCAGCGAAGGCCTGGATGCTCGCTACTTCCGCAACGTCGAGGGGATGGTGTCGGACGTCGACAATCCCGCCGTCCGCTACGAGCGCCTTTGCTTTTTTGAGTTGGGCGTCGTTGCTGATGCTCTCAAGGGCCTTTTCGCCCCGACTCTGATCCCGAGAGGTCAGGTAGATGAGAAGAGGACCGTTGTTGAAGGCCGAGGCCGGGTACTGCAAGGCTAGGTTCCGCACTGCAGATATCGAGTTAAGGAGTGCGTGTGAATGGGCGTGAAAGCAGCGAGCGAACCTGTTGCTAGCCCAATGCCCTTATTGGCTCCAGTAACGAAACCAACCCTGGAGTAAGACATGGTGGGGATCTGAGGACCTCAGAGGTGAGACTGTAGAGCTAGATGCGAGGTCTAGAAGGCCGTAAGGAAAGTAGAGTAAAGCACCTTTGAGATTGTTGTGCGATCTTCGAGGTAAATAGCAGGCTGTTAAATACTTGCGTTTCGGCCCTGCTTCGCCCGGCGGCTGTCTGCCCGCCAGCTGCTTACCCAAGCAGGGCGGGCTTCGGAGGGTTGTTGCTCTTGACCAAATAGTCCGATCCCAACGCCGCCGCGAAAAAAAGCAAAACCGGGAGATTAGTTGCACGCCCGTCACCCGAACCATCTGGAAGGAGCGCATCATTTGTAATTCGGGTTCTCTTGGTCTCCCCACGATCCTGACAAAGCAGCACCGGTACGGCTGTGGCGCAGCGACAGCCACGACGGGCGCCTCTATCCCTCACTCTCTGCGGTATGAAATGTTCCCGTGCGCCACAACAGGTGAGGCTTACTCTCTGCTTGTGATCGGGCGAAGGACTGCTTGTCTGTGGCGCTGAATACCGCGGAGACGTTGTAGACGTGTTCTTTTTTAATTTCTGAGTGGGAGAAACAAGCCCTCCTCGCTTACAAGACTGCGCATAGTTTTCTAGGGCTAGCTAGCAACACCCTCTTAAATTTACCCGATCCGTCTAGTCCAAGTCCACGTCCGCTTCTTCTTCCCCATGAATGGCCACCGTTCCAACAGTACTCCGCATTTGCATCGTAAACCCGTCAACAGAACAGTGCAAAACCCCCCCCCTCATCAGCTCGCCGGGTCTATGCGCAATAGGACCGCTGCAAAAAGCACCAAAAACGCTCCGGCCACCACATCCGTCCAGGCAAACGCCTCTCCACACAACTTCGCCCCCACAACCACGAGTATCGTCCCCGCGATAAAGGAAAACATCCCGCATGCAAAGAAAATCAGCCTGCCCGATGCGCCAAAGGGTTTCCTTCCGAAAACACCGTATATCGCCGGCAAGAGCATTGCAAGAAGGAGAGAAATGCCATACATCCACGAAGCAACAATCACCTTGGTATGTTGCCCACGAACCGCCAGCCGCGGAGACTGGCCCTTCTCACCAGCCCAAACATTCCCCAACCCAATAAGCGTCAGCAGACAATCTGCATACGTCTGACTGAGCGCCGCAGCAGCCCAGCCGTCGTTGTCGTCCATAATCGACATCAAAAGCTGCATCATGAGCATCATGCACCCCGGGTGCGGGCCCAGAAACACGCTCCAGAACGCCGCTCGCTGCGACGTTTCGCTGTACGTGCCGCGGACTAGGCCGATCCCGACCGCCACGCCAATCATCTGCGCGATCGCGGTCGCAAAGCCCTGGATCGCAAGGTATTTGGAAAAGAGCTCGCGTCGCTTTTTGTTGCGCCCGCGGTACAGGTTGAAGCCCGCAGTGAGGATGAGGGTTAGGAGGTTGCCGATGATGAAGACTACCCATTTCCAGTGCTTCTTGATGTAGCGCGGGTTGGGGCCGCAGGTGCCGTCCCAGTTGAGGAATGGGGGGTCGCTGTCGCTGCTGCTGCTGCCGCTCGAAGGCGTGCTTTGGTAGCTGCTGTAACTCATGGTGGGGTAAATATCTGAGGTTTTTTATATAGTCAGATACCTCTGTCGCTGTTCCTTCCCGTAGGGGCGGGTGTTTGGCCACGGTACCTGTGTTTTTATTTAAATCTCCTCCGATCCGCTATGCTTGGCTAAGTATACTCGGGAGACTTTTCGCTCGCGGTGTATAACAGAACAACCAAGTTTACCCAAAAAATATCCGTGTTGGGTTTGGGGGAGGGGGAATTTTGGTAGCCTTTTAACGTCTGTGGGGTCCCTCGCCAGCCTTCCGATTAGAAAGGGCGAGAGTCCTCTTCCAGAGGGCGCGCACTATATTCCTTATGGAAGAAGAGGAGGCTCATAATCCCCATGCGAGTGAAAAAAACCAATAGCTGGCCAAGGCCCCGAGCCGCGTCCACTCGCCAGCTGAGCTGCAACCAAGTGTCTGCGCGTTCATTCGCGGTCTGGCTCGTTGCGGGATGCATGGAAAAAAGGGCGTTGTGGTCTATTGGCTGCAGCCGGCGAGGCTGGGCGCTCGCTGTGCTGGGATGAAAAAGTCCTGCACATGTCTCACACGAGCCTCAAGAATAGAGTAGAGAGGGGGGATTTAAAAAGCGATGTCACTGGACCAAAGGGGGGTTATTTCTTTTTCTTCAGCTCGCCCTTTCTGTAGAATGGATAATCAATTTATGTGCATTTCCTGGCGCCCCGCGCTAACCCCCCCGGCCCCTCCCCGTAATCTTAAAAGCTATCCCCCGGTGTTCTCGCGACCAGTTAGCTGCCTGGCCTGTATACATTTCGGGCCTTGTGCCGCAGTCTCGTCCCGAACGTCCCGACTAGCTTGACGGACTTGCTGGCGTACAACTAGTCACCCCACCCTCTCTATTCCTGCACGGGCCATTGCGGATCGGGGCGTTGCGCGCGGGCCCGTGATGATGGCTCGCAGTAATTCCGCGGGGTGCGAAAGATTTGCATTCTTTCGCGACTTCACATCACAGGGGTTTTGGTATTAATGTGGTGGTGATTTTTGTTCACGATATTCTTTTATCGAGAGGAAGTTCTCTCTGTCGGGGTCGAATGGGCTTGTTAAAAAATCTCTGTGCCGACTTTTTAGGATTACTTAAGCCGAGGTATGCGGCTCAGCCGCAGCTGGGGTCTCAGCTCGCGCGCACACACCCCCCCACCCGGCAGCATATATAGACTCCATCGCCAACACCGCGAGTCCGCAAACACAAAAAAACAGCAAAGACCGAATCTGGGATGCGTTAGGAGAGAGCCCTGGCCAACAAAACATACAAAAAAAAAGAAAAAAAGAAAAGATGCACCTCATCCTCACCGGCGCCACCGGCCTGGTCGGCTCTGCCGTGCTCTCCCACATGCTCTCCATCCCCCCCGCCCAAATCAGCCACATCTCCATCCTCACCCGCAATCCCGTGCCTATGGCCGAAGGCCACCCCCACGTTACCGTGATCACGCACAGTGATTTTGGCAGTTACCCGCAGGAGCTATTGGACCGGCTCAAAGGCGCTGAGGGCTGTGTGTGGGCGGTGGGGACGCCGATTAGTATGGTTGATAGGGAGTAAGTCGGCCGTTTTTTTTTTTTGTTTTTTTTTTGTGGCCTGTAGATTGGAGGGGGGAGGGCTGATTATGTTTTGGTAGCGAGTATGTTCGAATTACGGTTGATTATCCAGTCGCTGCGGCAAAGGCGTTTTCGACGCTTTCTGAGAAGTTTAAGTTTGTTTATGTTTCTGGTAGGTTTTTATTCCACTTTTTAATTTAAATCAGTAATCAATCCCACGGTTATATAACTCGTCGCTAAAATACCTCCAGGCGAAGGCGTAAGCTTCCCTTTCTCTCCCAAAAAATACTAACCCTTAAAAAAAAAAAAAAAAACTCCAGGCCACCGATAAGCCCGGGTCCTTCAGTCCCGCATTCGCCCCCATAAAAGCCCAGGCCGAATCAGCCCTCCTCTCCCTCCCTTCCACCCACCCCTCCCTCCGCCCCTTCGTCCTCCGCCCCGGCTTCGTCGATGCATCTCCACAACCCGATCTCGCATCATTCATCCCTGCGCGTCCCCAACCGCTCCTCAAAAAGCTTATTCCGGTTCTAGGCCCAGTTTACCGCACTCTGTATCCCGGGGGCACGGCGCCGACCACGGCGCTAGGGAGAGTTTTGTGCGAAATTGTAATGGGCGATGGAGGGCAGATCGAAGGAGATGGTGTTGAGGGCCATGGGAGGATTGTACGGAATCAGGGGATGAGGAGGTTGGCAGGGCTATGAGAGGTTATCACGGGGAGGGTGTTGGTCACGTGGGTTTGTCATTCTCTTGGAATACATTCTTTCAAGTAGTTTATAGCCTTAGTAATCCAACGACCATTTACCAGCTGGCTTCCGTTCCAACAATACTTATATATTAGTACTAAAGGAAATGACCAAACCAATAGCACTAGAAAGATGCAGTTAAGCAATGCCGGGATTCCAGTAGTCAAAAGTGCTCATCAAGCTTTTTAACCACTAAATTTTTGACTCCAGAAATTTCTAGGGGCGGTCCGGGACGTTTTGTTCTTTCGGAAATCTGGGGCGGTTTCACGTCGTCAAAATCGATACTTTTCAAGATAGCGACCTCTTCTATTTATGCTGCGCGAGATCCTCTGTCCTCTACTAATATGTGGTTCGATATGTATACAGGTTGTGCGATATAACTAACATGCAGCTATGGCTAGGGGCCTGAGCACCGGACTCTCCCGCTGCGAAGCAGTCTGTCCTTTTCTTCTCATTTCTTCACCCGCTTCCTTTTCTTTCGTTTCTTTTTGCAAGGCGGGTTGTAGTCGTCGATATCCATCTCGACGCTGTGGGTGACGATGGGTTTCGCGGTCGCTTCCCAGCCCGAGGCGTCTATTTCCATGGGGTCGTGGGTGTCTGCTGCTGCTGCTGCTCCTGCTGCTGCTCCTGCTGCTCCTGCTGCTGCTGGTTGGGGTCTGACTAGGGATTGGATTTCGCGCACCGCGGCCAAGCCTACTACGACTCCAAGGCAGGAAACAAGGGTCTCAATGTCTATTGGGCCGCCGGTGGGTTTCTTGTTTCTATTTTTCATGTTGGTGGGTTGTTATCGCTGTTGGTTGTAGGTGTCGGCGCCGGTGTCGGCGTTGTCTTGTGCTTTACTGTCTTATTTTTCCAGACATGATCGTGGGGACTTACATCTACTTATTTACCGCTTGGGCGCTTGGGGTGTGTATAGCTTTGCTACAAAGGGAACAAAGCACCGTAAGATTAGCATTGTGGGATGCTTGCGATGAATACTAAGGGGTCTTTGTTCTTCGCGTACCTTCATTTTCGCTCTCTTGTATGGGCTTTGTAGGACGTAGACAAAGAGAATAAACGGAATTGATAGCCTGTGGAGAATATACATAAAAAAATAACCTACCGCACCACCACCGCCGGATGCCACCAACTCCCTCCTAACCAAACGTCGAGCCCATCTCGCCACCTCCTCGCAGAACCCCCTAGCGCATTAGACTCACGACCCTTTAATAATAAAAACCGCCCCAGTTCCTGGCCGATAGAATACCAAATGGTCCTCCTTCCCCGTCTGCCCATAGTCAAATGCAAACCCCAAATCCTGACCCCCCTTTAAATCGAAGCCCCCAATGCCTGACCCCTGGTTATCTCGCCCATACACGGCTGTAAAATTCCCCTTATTGTTCTCCAAAATCCAAATGGTACCAAAGCCAGAGCGGCAAAACACAAGGTAGTCTTGTTTACCAGTGTTACCGTAATCGTATACAAATGCAGAATCAGCAGTATTAGAGAGATCGAACTCGCCAATACCCATGCCGTTTTCAGGATCGCCTTGCTGGTATACTGGTACAAAGTTCTTGCCATCATGTTTCAAAATCCAAATCGTTCCATTCCCCGGACGATACAGTACGATATAATCCATCTTCCCACTATGTTCATAATCAAAGGCAAGCGCCGAGTCCGCCTTAGATGTGATCCCGTACCCTCCTATGCCGTTTCCGGGACTTCCCTGTGCGTAAACAGCTGAGAAATTCCCATTGTCGTTTTTGAGGATCCAAAACGTGCCCGAGCCGGGTTGGTATGTAGCAATGTAATCGAGTTTACCGCTGTGATCGTTGTCGAATGCGAAGGCGCGGTCTCGCGGTGAGTGGAAGTCGAATCCTCCAATGCCACTGCCAGGGTCATGTTCTGCATAAACAGGCGAGAAGTTGCCTTTGTCGTTCTTGAGGATGTAGAATGCCCCCTTACCCGGTCTGTATAAGGCGATATAATCTAGTTTTCCGCTATGCTCGTAGTCGAATGCAAACGCTAAGTCTGCAGGGGACTTTAGATCGTAACCCCCGATTCCCTTTCCTGGGGCTGGTTGGCGGTATACTGGGGAGAAGGTACCGTTGGCATTTTTTAAAATGAAGATGGCACCGCTCCCTGGTCGATAGAATACTAAATGGTCTAGTTTTCCGCTGTGGTCGTAATCGAATGCGAATGAGCGATCGGCAGTGGAAAGGAGATCCCAGCCTCCGATGCCACTGCCAGGGGCGCCCTGTTTGTACACGGCTGAGAAAGATTTAGGACTCTCCGTAGATCTAGGAGAGTCGGAGGCGGAGGAGCTGCATGAGGGTCAGCCATCGCAATAGTTATCGGGGAGAGGGTGGAAGCAATAACGCACGTACCCTGATGAACTGGATGCCCGAGGACCCTTGTGTCGGCGTCTTGTGCCTCCCACTGCACCGCCTATAACCGCCGCTAATACACAAGCTACCAACAACCCCATGACGAACAACCGCCGCCAGCCACTGGAGAACCCAGAGCGCGAGTTTGTCTGCGCACTTCGGTCCGCCCCAACTCCCGGGAAGTGTTCTTTCGAGGAATCGTGTTCGCTGGCAAGCTGCTGGGGCAGTTGCCGCACGGGACGGTCAGAGGGCTCTGGAACAACCTGTAAGCCGGAATCAGGCGCTGCCATCTCTCAGGACATCTGGTGGATGCTGTTGAGAAGACGCGTGAGACGGGCTTGGCAGAACTGCGGGGTTGTGGTCGCGTTTCACTTATAGTAGTTTAGCGCAAAATCGGTGATCATCGACTAGGACAGACGTTTTGCTACCAACACAGAACCAGGTTGCGACGCTGCGCTGGCTGGCACTGTGCAGGTATGTGCGTAAAATACCCGGTACAGTACAATATACAGAGAACTCCGAAGCTGCCCAATAGTTACTCTGTCGGGTTTGTCGGTGGAGTGCCACCTCTCCATCTCCAGCCACGTCATCGGCTGCAAGCCAGCAATGCGGTGGATCTCCCGTGCAACCACCTGCTCAACGCGCGGTCGTACCGTTCTGGCATCCAGCCGTAAGACACCAGCGCCAGGCGGTTGGCAATTCTAACAGCCCGACCGCCGACGTTCTCGCGGTCGCGAACCTCGTCCGGGAGATCGCCATCGAACTATCAAAGAACTTTGAACTTTGAAGCTGCACCAGTGAATCAAGAGCTTCTGGTGGAACTCGAAGCGCTGATCAAGCCTTTGATCGACTCCAACGGCTCAAACCAATGCCGCACGAATATCTACGCCCAACTGCCGTTCGGGCCGCCGTAAGGGCGTGCCGAACGCTCCCTGGGGACTTTCTGGCAAAGGACTCCAAGTTTGAACAGCACCTAGGGCTCTGGAATGCGGGAGAGAACCGCATCAGTGGATTCGGGTGGTGGGGACCACAGGCCATCCTCAATCCTTGGCGGGCCTGGAATTGCATAGTCAGGGCGATGCCCACCTCGGAAAGAGTAACTTTGCTTAAATCCAATGGTTCTCACGGCGAGGGAGGATTGTTGCGGCTCGTGGCTACTGCGGCGCCCGGGATCGGCAACGATTCCTTGCGCGAAAGGAATTTTGTGGTCCATCACCAGTCGAATCCACCAACCCGCGAATAAGACGTTCCTCCAATTTCTCCGTATGGAGATCTGAGTTGTAGGTAATGACGCTGCCACGTCACCCTAGAAATCAAGGCGTCTGTGGAACACTGATTAGTCATTTTCTCACGTGCCAAAAATGCTATTACCCCGCGTCTGTCCGACTCGAAAACCTCTCCCATCGACCTTCTCCCTACGACGTCTAGTTAGCCGGTAGACACCGGGAGGGCCCCAGCAACCAGGTCTGCTGAGAGCAGCTCTCGCTATCAATCGTAAGCGTACCCCAGAGTCTGATTCTGCCGATGGACCACCTCCCACCAGTCGAAGATCAGGCCCTACCCCTTCTCGAGGTCCCCTACCTTTGCGCGGGACTTCCGTATGACCGGGGTAGTTTCCCAGACTATCCACAGCGGAGAGGAGTCGATATCCCACGGTTGAGGGAGATGTTGAGTGGCAATGTCGTTGTTGATTCAAAAACTTGGTTGGAAACATCCCAATTTCTGCAGAGCTGGCTATATATGGGTCTCCTTCATGAGTTTTATCAATACATAATCAAGCCCTTTGACGAGGAGACTTTCGTGAGGCAGTTCGTTTGCACAGGCCGTGCTGGGCGGAGGATTACCACTGCGAAGCTTCCGGTTCTGTTGGATTTATGGGTGAAGTGGAATCGAACGGGACCTGCGACCCTCAGGGTTGCGCTCTCTAGATCGTTGCAAAGGTCTCTCGACATTGCTAGAGACTATGTTACGCTCATTCCCGAGGGCAATATCTTGGAGGAAATGCCGCCGCCACCTCCAATTCCCCAACAGGTACAGGACGTCCTACTCTCCATTTTAATCCTCCAGATGTCGCTACTTCACGCCCTTTGCCAGACGGAAGACCAACATGATGGTTTGGGAGTCGATATGCCGCATATCCTCGGAAGCCCGCTCGTAAAACAGCGCCTGCTACTGGCGAAGTGGTGCCCAAGATGGATCAGCCAGCTCTCTATGCACCTAGGCTCGTTAGAGCTGCTCTATGCTGGACAGCTTCGACGGTACGGAACGCAGCAGGACCATAGCTCCTGCTCTGTGAGGCAATGCATCCACAGCCATGTTGATGAGACGAACTATCGCACCAAGCATATGCCCTACTGTGAAGGGTGTAACATGTTATCCATAGATCAAGACGAAGTTGCTGCATGTTTTGCCCAAGGCGAATATCCCCTCATCGTTCTTGAGGCTTCTAAAAACTTTATGGGTCAGGTTCAGCCGCGACTTAAAGTGGTAAGTAGGAAAGAGGGGCTCCGATATGTGGCATTCTCCCATGTCTGGAGCGATGGCCTCGGGAACCCGTATTCCAATTCGCTGCCGACTTGCCAAGTTATTCGACTAGCTAAGACCCTCCTCGATCTCTCCTCACCACAATTCTCGGCTGCAGTTCTGAGTCAGATGTCTATCGAGGAGAAGATCCGGATAGCGCGCTGGCGCTTACTTCAAGACAACGGAGAGCAGACCATCCTGTTCTGGATAGACACGCTCTGCATACCAGCCCAGAGGCATTTGAAGAAAATGGCGTTGAGCAAGCTTAATGACACTTTCTCGAATGCTCATGAAGTCGTAGTCCTGGATGGGGAGCTTCAGGAAACTTCGTGGCAGACCCCGATCTTAGAGAACTTAATGCGAATACGTCTAACTAAGTGGATGACCCGTCTGTGGACTCTCGAAGAAGCCATATTAACCCGTGCCGGGTCTTTGTGTTTTCTCTTTAAAGACGGGATGTTCTCGCTCGATGAGACCATGGAGGAAGCGAAGCGGCACGCCGATAGCGGCCATTTCCTGCATCGAGCTATCCAGCTGGTCACCTTCCGGCCGTTCGGCCGTATTCTTCGAATCAAGGCATTAACGTCAGTTGGCAAGATCACCGAGCTCGGGCACCTGATGGCTACCCGGTCAACTACGAAAGAAGGCGACGAAGCCCTCATAATCGCAACATTACTTGGGCTTGATAACGGAGCTTTATTCAACACCCCAATTCATCTTCGCACTCAAAAGCTCCTGCATGTGCAACGGTACTGGCCCTACCACATCCTGTTTAACAATGTGTCAACGCGAATGACGGAGCCTGGGTACCGGTGGGCTCCACAGTCTTTCCTGGAGAGGGGAATCTCACCGTTCATGCTCGGCTCCGGGGATCTGTCATTTAGCATGGATACCACTGGAGAGCAGTTAGATTCCGCTGTCATTCAGGGGAAAGATGGGCCATTGCGAATGGATGGCGGGTTACTCGTCGCGCTCCCCGGCTTCCAATTTAAGATGGCCGAACTCCCTGTCGGTAAGGAGCTTGTGGGTACGAGGACCTATTTCTCCTTCTTTGACGTCAAGTCAAGAGGGTGGTACAGTGTCGTCTATACGAAACACAGCGGAGACCAGCCATGGCACAACCTACGGAAGGCTCCACAATCAAGGCAAAGCCAGTTCGGGATCGTCCTCCCCGTGGCCGTTCCTCCCGGTAGGCGTTGCAATGCGGTGCTAGTAAATATCTACGGCGCAGGCACTAGTGGCGCAGTACTATACGCAGAGCTCCGATGCCACCTCACGGTATTTCACGCATCATCATCCATACCCGCGTCACCACCTCCGCCGCCGCTTTCCAATACAAAGGTACTCCCGCCGATCGACGAGGAATTACCAGCCTCCCGTGGACTATGCGAAGAGATTCTAGGGGATGATAATCCGATGCTGGAGCAGAGGCTGCAGAGGGAAGTGAAGGACCCAGGTGAGCTGAAACGAGCGGCGGATGAGTTCCGCAGGATGCTCTGCTCGGCGCGAGGGGTGGGGAATGGACAGAAGTGGTGTATCGGCTGAAATACCCAGGGAAACTTTATTTCATATAAATTTACTCTTTGATGAACGTCATATCTCATCGTCTGAACGAGCCTAACGAATCTCCTCTCCCCCCTGTCGTCTGCTCAAGCCCCCTCTCCCCTCCATCTATGTGCACTAACTAGTTACCAAGCAAAAGAAAAGGCTACATTGCGCATTGTGAAATTCCCCCCGCTTTGCACTACTAGGACCTATTCCAGGGAAAGCAGAAAAACGCCTTATTGACTATCGTAGTTAACCCACAATAGTTTCGGTTCAGGCTCAGGCCTCGCCGTCCCCGGCTGGAGCGTTTCGTTTCCTCCGCTCAGTTGGTGAGATCCTTTCCTGGCGCCAGCCTACTCTTTTCATCACATGTACTAATAGATTCTCTTCCAAGTTACTCGCGTCCCACTCTTCCCCGTCGATTATGGCTACAACCTTGACCGAGCAGCTCTGCTCTCCCACCAGCCTTGCTAACTCGTCCATCAGGTGATGGGTCTTGCAGTCGCATTGTTCAACCCTGTCTAACACAATGTGTACTACGCTTTCGGCATTGACTTCCACCAATACTTCGCGGAGCAATTCTACCATCGCTTTCACCGCGATTCTGTCTGGTGGTTTTAGCCCTGGCCGCTGCCACTGCTGTACGGCTGAGCGGAAACGCTGGTGGTTCTGCCTTAGAACCTCCGGCTTCCACCTCAGGATCTGGAACACAAGGCTTGATATGATATCTGATACACGGTGCAGCTCCGCTCGGATTTCCGGGTGGCAGCAATAGTAAACCAGCAAGCCCTTTTCATTCTGTACCTGTTTTGCAATGTGGATAGCCGCAGGAGATAGCCATGAGTACGTAGCGCTGTGTATCAACCGCCCGCCAACCGCTGTGGTGCCGCTCAGTAACAGAAGGCAAGAACTAGTCGATCTCTGCCAGTCGAGGTAGGCCTCCTGTTCGTTCAAAAGTTCGGATGTTATCTGCTCATATTTATTGGCGGGTTTCCGGGGGTTACTGCTTGTGTTTAGAAATGTTTCGAAGAGAGCTTTGCGGCAGGTGTCTAGTTCGGTCTCTGGGCTTGGATACAACACCTAGCAGTAGCTCACCCCTGGTCAGTGACCAGCTTCATGGTAATGGGGTATTCAAGTAGAACCAGCCAGCATGCCGAGAAGCGCCAGTATCAAGTAACTTACGCCTAAAGTGCTTCTAAACTCTTCAAGTCTGTCTTGGTCTTCTTGTTGCTTCTCAACTGCAATCGGGATCGCTCAATCAGTAGCCCTCAACAAGGTCTTTACTCTAACCAATACACACGCAGAGGTACCTACGGTCTGAATTTACCCTACTGAGCTCGCTAGCCTCTCTCAGTTCCCGTAGCTCTCTTGATTGATCCTCGTTAATCAGCAAGAGCCGCTTGATAATCCCCGACTGTTCCTGAACGCCCTCACTTATCTCTAGGTTACGGCTATGAAGCAGCACCATGGCCTCTGCGTTGACTTCAGCAAGTTTTCCGTGTATGGTCGCTACGGTGATATCGATTCCCATCGACGGTGGCTTTCCAATAGCCATCCTAAATCTCACTAAAGACGTTGTCAGTCAGCGCTTAGAGATCGTAAGACGAGAGTTGGATCTAACCAAATGCGCGGCCAAAGTATTCAGTGGCCCCTCTTGCAAAAACGATAACCTCCCTGTAAACCGAAACAATGCGCTCCTTGATAGCAGTTGAAGGGGAGTACACTTCCATCAAGGTACCTAGCTGTGGGAATGACCGTCGTAGCTCCGAGAGGAAATCAGCGATCTTCGTGTCATTTCCGCACTTGTTAACCACCACCTGATGCGTGTTAGCAGGAACTAGCTGGCCGATAGGCATCCAACAACTTACTGTGAGGAACAATGATAAAGTCTCATAAGCGAGCTGCCCATACTGCTGTCCAGCACCTTTAACAAGCTCGACAATCCCTGAGTAGGCACCAAGAAAGTCTGCAAAGGCCCTTACAAAATTCTGCGCTCGTTGTCCCATAGCTCTCACACCGGTTGCCCGGTCCCTGGTATAGGTGGAGTGGACCCCCTCCGCGTCTCGAAGTGCACCGTCGGCCAATTCGCTCAGTTGTCGTGGGTCAAGCTCTTCGATCTGCCGTTGTAGGCCCTCCTTGGTTGTGGGAATATGGTGATTTCCTCCCCCGCCCTTGAGCATCTGCCGTACGCGCTGTCTGAACTGTTCACGTCCTCGGAGAGCCTCATGTGCAGGCCTCAGTATCTCCCTAAGAGATATAGGATCAGTAACGTCAGATCCGAGTAAATGCCAACGCAAGTCTGAGGTAACCGCCCCAAGCACTGAGCCCGTGCTATACCAGCTACAGTGTTTTTACCACAGGCAGTTGTGTTTAACTCGGCGTTGCAAGTGCATCTCGGGCAGGCCCAACGAGCAGCTGGCTACGCACCGGTCAGCTTCGTCCGAATTATCTTCCCTGAACCAGCTTCCTGCCTCTCGCCCGCTTGTAACGGATGCCATCGCGCAATATTCAGTCGCCGATGGCGCCGCGGGGCTTCGAAGAAGCTCCAATCGATCGATACAGTCGTACGGTGGGGTGGGGGAGAATTCTATGGCAGTCAGTCATACAGTTAGTCATACTTGGCAGCTTCGCTGCCGCACCGCCCCCTTTTCTAAATCAAGCGTCCCAAGCACCCGGTGGACCCATGCCTCCCACAGCGCGAGCGCGACCGAGACCGCGAATTAAAGTGTTGTATGTTCTTGCCCCTGCGAGTGCTGGCCAGACACAAGGTGGGGGCCGAGTGGAGGACAGAACATCCCCGACGGATGATGTCCCCGTCAACACTGCCACACGCGATTGCGTACGGCCTGCTCCCACGAAGTCCATTTCTGTTGCAGGTCCGTTTCGGAGCCTTGTTTCAGCGCCCCAAGGATCGGTGGGCCATGGCGAAATTGGGTCTGTGATGTCGTCCCGATAGGAAGGTCTTCACGTGTATAAGACCCAGCTACACACATCCGCGGGCATCTTTATGCAGATCGCAGGCAATCGCTTGCGCCTCTTCTCCACGTTGGCGCTGACTATGCGAGACGTGGGGGCCATCGCCAACCCCAACCCCCTTTATTCAGCGAACCCTCGTCCCCTCCAAACGTCGGGTGGATGTGGATTTCGCCCTCAGCCTCGCATTGCTTTTGTCAGTCTCGCAAGGCTGATCTTATGGTTGATTCGCTCAAACGCCAACCCCCCAGCTTCCCCAGCCTTTTGGGCCTGTTGGTTTTAGGCAGCACGGCAGCGCTGATGGGTCATCTCCCCCCAACTGTGCCGCACGGCTTTCGTTCTTCTGCATGTCGTCCCACAGCGCCAAGTGACACTCCATCCCGAATAGATGGCACTCAGCTCTATGGACACCCGTGAAACAACCCCCGGCATTGCAGGCAAACTACTGCTCTAAATACCCGCCCTTACCCACTTTTGCCCTGACATACATCTCTCAAAGGTCGACGCCAAAGCTAGTGGAATAGGGCCTGCGTTAACTGCTATTGGCCACAATGGCGTCTGAAGTAGCAAACGGAACTACAGTAGTAAGATCATTTAGTCCTACATTTGGCGTGCCGGCTAAGGCTAACGCTCGATGCTTAAGACGCCCAGCGTTGCCGCGGATCCTAAGTCACAGTTAGAAGGGAGATACATCCAGCTTCTCGAAAAACGCATCGCTCAGCTTGAAGAACTTGTTGACGCCGTAAGCCGATCACCCTAAAATAAACTGTGTCTAGCCATAGCAAACTGGCTAATAACTAGGACTGTCTAGGACAACGATAGTACAGACAGCGAATCTAAGGAAGGCGAATCTAAGAGAGGCAAAAGCAAAAAAAAAAGGGTTAAGGAAAGCAAAGAAGACGAGGTGTGTGCTATCTGCCAACTATTGGCAAGACCTAGACAGCCTTCTATCGAGCAAACGACATGCGACTGCTTCTAAGTATTGATAGGACAATGACGAAGGGAAAACAAGAATCCGCAATGTAGTCAACAAGTGGAACTTCAAAACTGGCATGCGATCGGACTACGATATCGACGATGATGCTGCTTCTGAAAACAATAACGGCAATTTTGCGTATACCTTTCGAAGGGTGCTATCGTCTGTTCGTGGTGGAAAAGATAGCTACAGCGAAGTCGATATCCACTCAAAGGATCTTCAAAACCTCTTACGCGTGGGAAAATCCAGATATTCTCATTGACCTCGTTTGTATCTAACGCGATAGGCTTAGGAGGTTGTTGGTGACGATTACCCGGGCCAAAGCTGGGAAGGTGATATCGTGAATATTCTAACTCCATTTGCACCCCTGGTATGTACACTCTCCAACAAAATATAACCTTCATGTAGGCTATTATATAGCTAAATGCCATCACCCACCCAGGTACATTACTGGACAGAGCTCCAAGAAGCGATCAAAACAAGCCCCAGCGACGACGATAAGAAAAAGCAAGCGCGGGAAGATCTTCAACGACTTCTTGAGAGCGTGAAAGGAGCATCTGAACTCAGCACGTACTTCAAGACACGAGAGTCAAACATCGGTGCCGGGTTGACAACATATGAAACCATGTGGGCTCTATTTGTTCCCGGGCAGAAAATATACACCAAGCCATTCTTGAATTGCTCGCAGGTCTTTGAGACGGAAATTTCGCCATATATGTGGGAGAGCGAAAGGCGCCTTCAACCCAAGAGCCTCGATGTTGGCTGTTGGTGTTATGATTGGAACGGCAAAGAAATGGTGAAAGCTTTCTACCTTATTCCGATTAAGAGATTCGTGGGTACGAAGGCTATCAATGAGTTAGCCTGCTACCCTATCAAATACTTCAAAGGAGATTCTACGTTCGAGAACACAGAAGCGCTCTATGAAAGTTTGATCAAGAGAGGGAGTATATATAATAAGACAGTAAGAGGAGAGAAGGGAGCCCGCCAGATGCATGAATACTCCGGCGATGCGCTCCCCGATACGCGCAACTCCAACTGGCAGACGAACGGTAACCAGGTAGGGACCTTAGCGAGACGACTTGATTCGAAGCTGACAAGTACAGACTGACGAGAGCCAAATAAATGGCTCCTCTGGTGTTAGGGATGGGAGGCAGCCTTCGAGAGAACAGGATCAGCATGAGCGCAAAACCATAAAGGTTCGTCAGTCGTGGAATCCCTACATTTTCAATCGGCTCTAAGACAGTGTCCAGGTCAAGGGAAAGTATATCGTTGATTCTGAAGCTTTCCTAACCTACGGTAGGGATTCGATAACGCCCTTAAACCAAAGAACCTTAGTTAACCTGTTACCGTAGGCTCTGGTTCGTTGCCATTAGGCCAAATCGATCCCTATCATGTCGAAGAATCAGGCAACGGGCTGGTCGAAGATCGAGGTAGGAAACTTTTGGATAAAAACAGGAACTATGACGAGGACGAAGAAAACTATTTGGTTTTACTACCGCCTAGGTACTTGGGATATTCCACGCAAGAAAAATTTTGGGGGCAATTCAAAATCGATGGGACGTCTAAAGTATCGAAAGCGCGCCAGTCAATGTTCCAGCAAAACCTACAGTTGGAGGACAAATACAAGCGAATGATCCAGGCCCTTGTGACCAGCCACGAAAGCAAGAATAATTCCAAGGGGGACAGGCCGCAGATCAAAGACGTTGTAGAGGACAAGGGCAAGGGCCTCGTCATACTACTCCACGGTGGGTTTTTTCTGCCTGCGCTGCCAGCGTAAAAGCCACGTACTAATGCCCAAGTGATAGGGCCCCCTGGTGTGGGGAAAACGGTTAAGATCCCATTCTCCATGTGACTTCCTTTACCCGTACAATTAAATTACTAACACCCTCCACTACAGCTCACGGCAGAAACAATCGCCGAGGCGACGGGAAAACCTTTATTTATCGTTAGCGTTGCCGAGATTGGCCTCGACGCCTCAAAAGCCGAGAAGAATCTAGAACAGATGTTTGCCCTTGCTGGGTCATGGCAAGCTGTTCTCCTTGTGTAAGCTGCTGGCCTGACGTTCATGCGAGTTTATGCGATGGGGCATTTGTGCTGAGCAACCACGTAACCCAGGGATGAGGCAGATGTTTTCCTTGAGAGTCGTACAAGCGATGGAGATCCCAATAGGAATGCGCTTGTTTCAGGTAGGTCCTATGCTGCTGTGTCGTAGCAGCGGCTGTTTCAGTTTCTACTTGGGAAAAGCATACGTATACTTATACAGTGAAACAGTGCTATTGCGAGTCCTAGAGTACTACCAGGGCATCATGATTCTGACCACGAATCGCATTACATCTCTCGATATCGCCGTACAATCGCGCATCCACCTTGCCATCCGCTACGAAGACTTAAGCCGGGAATACAAGCAAAAGATCTTCAAATTCTTCCTCGACCAGCTAGAGCCCGACAGCATCAACGGCCGCCATGCGATTGATGAGTGGGTGGAAGAGTACGGTTGCGATTACAAGCTCAACGGCCGGCAGATTCGCAACGTGGTTTCTGCAGCACTGGCGTCGGCCCGCAGCTCGGCGAAAGACAACAGCGGCGACGAGAGACTGACTGTCAAGCATCTCAAGAATGTGGTTTCCATTACAAAGGACTTTCAGGAACAGCTCGAGTCAATCACAAAGAGCCACAGGAGTGCCAATGAAGTCTCACGAACAGGAAAATAGAGAGAGAGAGAGAGAGAGGGGGGGAACCTTTAACCTAGCTTTGTTTCCGTTTTTCCCGGTTTTTTTTGGTTTTTTTTCCACACGCGATTCGCTCCCATGAAGTAGTTTTTGTACGACTTCATCTAGATGAAGCGCCACGTCACGCCGAGTCCCCAGAACAAAGGAAAAAAAAAAAATCCTCCTTTCCCAAAAAATAAATCCCATGAAAAAAAAAAAAAAAAAAAAAAAAAAAGAAAAACTCGAGCGACACTGACAAAGACCCCGAAAAAAAAAAAGGAGCGAATGAGACGCACTAATTTCACAGGCTGTATACATCTATTATTTTCCCGTATCGTTAGGGCCGGGTAAGAGGGTGCGTGCGCACCAAAAAGCGAAGTCACACAGAGTGGAATCACGCCACCCCCATCCACGTGTGTATATATAAACCCCACAGAACCCACTTCCCCCCCCCCCCGTGGGATTAATTGACCCGATCAAGCTACACACCTCCGCAAAACTGGCCCCCTCCCCCAACAAAAACTACCTTCTTCTTCTCTGTAGTATGTGGAGGAGGAATTATATATATATAAATAAAAAATAAAAATAGGAAGTTTTTTTATTTTTTTTTATTTTTTTATTTTTCCTTCTTGAGAGAATACAGCGAGAGCGGGAGGTGTGTGGGGTGGGGTGGGGATGGGGGGGGCCAATGGACGAACTAGCCCAGCTGAGCCCCACACCACCACCACCGCCACCACTACCCTCCAAACTCAAACCCCGCCCCACTTACACTTACACTTACACTTACACACATACATATACATACATACATGTACATATGTAAGTAACTACGTCAGCACAAGCGACAACACCACTACCACCACCACCACCGGCAAATCACGCACAAGCGCAGCCCTCCATCGCCAGGACCTCCCCCCCCCACCCCACCCACCCACTCGTTCGAACACCCACCCACCTCCCGTTCGTATTTGCGCCGCCGCCTCGTGTCATTTGTGGGGGGATCGGCGATTCAAGCTTTTATTCCCGGGGCTCGCGGCTTTGGGGGGTTAGTCGTTACTCCTCCTCATCCTCCTCCTCCTCCTCTCTGCTCGTTGCGTAGGAAAGGTGTGTGTGTGTGTGTGTTGGTGGTGGTGGTGGTGGTGGGAGCGGCGAGTTGGTTGGTGAGGAAGGAACCCGGATGCGGTTTTTATTTATTTTTATTTTTATTTTTATTTTTATTCCTGCCGCAAAACAGATCATCTCGCTTGGGTGGGATTTATTTATTTATTTATTTATTCATTTATTTAGGGGTGTTTTGTTCGGAGAGATGGCGAAATTATATTGTCTCGGTAATATTAACGGACGGTAATAATAATAATAATAATAATATAGTTCTTAATTCTTTTGCTGCTACTATTACCTGTAAAGAGACAAAAGGCGATTAAATTCGAAGCCGGGGGTGGCGGATGTTCCGTACCATACATCCCGGCTTGGTATGTATTCCCCCGCAAGTGCTTCCATGTGGAAAACATAATTAACAAACATTAACGGTACCACTAGTAGCAAGAAGCTCTTATTTCGATTATTCCTAAAGAAAGAGAAAAAAAAAAATTAATAATATAAGGCCATTACATTATCAACCTCCAGTTACTGTGCGCTATATTGCCCGTTTCCCCCAACCGCACCTACCCACAAGACTTTCATATGTGTGAAGCTATCACGTACTTATTTCATCCAGATGTGTGAAGCGAGCAGAACCTTTCCATTCATTACAAAAGAAGGCCGGCAAGTAACAAGATGGGTACCATCGCACCAGCCTTTTCGGCAACAATAGCGGCCGCGGCGCCTGTGGCTGTTGGGGAAGCGGGGGTGCTTGTAGGTGCGACAACAGTAGCTGTGCCCGTCGCTGTGCCGCCGGTTGCTGTGCCGGATACTGTGCTGGTTGCATTGCCGATTGCTGTGACGGTTAAATTGCCGGTTACTGTGCTGGTTGCATTGCTGATAGTTGTGACGGTAATTATGTCGGTAGCTGGGTCGGTGGCAATGCTGGATGAAGAATCGCCAGATCCAGGTGATATAAAGGAGCCACCAGAGACATCACCAGAGGGAACACTAGCTTCCGCGCTCTTTGCGTTTTCTTTGAACGTATCTAGATCTTCTCCTGAACTTGGCCTAGTAGGCTGCCTTAGCATATCTCGACGGTGGATATAGAGAGATTCGGGGGTGGCACGTACGGGTTTATCACGGCAACCATACCCGATTCACAGTGCTGGCTCTGACCACAGTATATCCAAATCGGGTTTGTATCCGCAATGTCAACGGCGAAAACTTCGTCCTAGAAGAATTCAATTAGTTCTCTCCGTATTCGAAGAGTGGGTCAGACTTACCGACTCCCCTGAGTCCACTGGGACAAATCCGGAGAAGATACCCCCGTCTAGTGGGATACATGGGCTATCAAAGGCAGCTTGGATGACCGAATGGTTCTATCGAGGAGGCCTAGCATCAGCCCAAGCCCAGCCGTATCATGAGGCATGGTTGAGATGTACCTTTGGATAAAAGGAGAATTGGACTTGGTCGCCTGGCGCGGCTGTGATGGTGTCAGGTTCGAAGACGAGCCCGTCCTCACCTACGTCAACGCTGACTATTTCCGCAAAGGCTGCCACAACGAATAGCGAGCTGGATAGGACCCGGGCGAGCTGCATGTTGGGGGGCGCTCTTTTACCAGGAATTATTAACCGAATATATCCAAAAATTTTAGGCGCGTGTGTATAATGAGACGGAGCGAGCGTGGTGTACTTTGAACTTCGAACGAGCGTGTTGTTCCTAGCCAAACCACAATGCATACCCAGGACTCTTTTAAAGGAACCGCAAACTTGCGGGAGTCGAAGACGGCGCAATTGCCGAAAAGCAAGGAACTCCTGGACCAAAGCCTGGCCTGGAAGCTCGCCAACCACATCAAAGGCCAAGATAAAGTGGCCGTGACCAACCCTGCAACCGGCGACTGCAGATAGGCGTTCATGGCAACGGTTCGTACTGCTTCTCACCTCCGCGAATCACGGAGGGGCATTCAGGAAGGAACCAAGAACCGGGGGGGGGGACACCGCCACCTTTTGGCGGGGAATGCACTCAAGGCCTGCAGAACTAGAACCGGACTGAATCCCGTTTGCGTCCAGGTGGCGCAAAAGCCAACGGGGGGGTATCTGGAAAAGCAATAACTTGGTCTGATATCAGGGTTTGCTTGATTAGAGGAAGGTATTGCGTAGCACATTTCGTATCTCGGGCCCTCGGGATTACCCAACTCCAACTTCTAAGCGCATCGCATGCAGATCTCCAGCCACCTGCCGATCACCAAAGAAACATGGCCTATCCGGGATGAAGGAATCGCAAGTGCGCCCCGTGTTCTAGGCACTGGGCGGGGGGGGGTGTGGTTGCGGAAGACGGCGGATGGGGAGAGCGACCGCGTGCGTCAAACGGGGCCAAAACTCGCCAAGCCTTCGTGGCCCAATAAATGATGCGGTCAATAACCCCGCAGTTGAAGAAGATACAGCGGACCTTCCTTGGCCAACTAAGCCACAGCCAGACGTTATTTAGAGGGAGGTACGATATACAGTACATATATATATCGTAGTACTAACACCGGGGGAATTGCGTCGATGTGGATTGGCTAATTAGGGCTGGGCTGGGCCGAGACGCCCAGTAAGGAGGACTCGCTGGTACGGCACGTGTACATGTACATGTACATGTACTTGTCGTTGTGTGTCTGTCTGCCCACCTGCACGCGAGCGAGGTATTACCGGGTACAAGTAGAATAAGTACATGTACGACAGGGCTCTTTTTTCCAGCCCTACCAATCCCGATGCCGGCAGACGGCTTTTGCGAGCGGGCCAATCAAGTCCCCCATGGCCCCACAATCCCATAATAATACTCCGGCCGCCTTCCCTTTTGGCTAAGGATCGCTTGGATTGGGTTCTGCTTGGGTGCATTGTGTTCGCGGATTATTACCGCGGCTTGCTGTTGGCCTTGGCTCGTGCTGGGCAAAAATGCGGCGGAGGAATTCAACGGTCTCCTGTCCCGGTACCTGGGACCTGAGACATGGAACAACAAATCTGGCGGATAAATCCTTCCAAAGCCGCCGCCATGCGCACGATTGCTCGTTAGGGTAAATAGACGATCCCTTTTATTATCCACGCCACCATTTTGGCGTCTCATGTTTGGCACGCCTGCCTAAATAATGTGGGGGAGTATATGCTAATCTCTGGTCTTCGCAACGTGCGCAGTTGGGGCTCTTGCCTTCTTGCCTTGACTTGGTTCCGGGCTCCGGTTTTTAATCAGAAGGGAACTGATTACAATAACTTCCGACGTCGTGACCCTTCTGATCTAGCGATACATGAAAAAAGGGTTTTGGGACTAGATTGAACCGTTCCCCACCGCCTCCCTCGCTTCTCCCTCGAGACCACCTTGCAGGTTCTCTGTCAGGGCGGCTCCCATAGATCTTCATGAGCGCTACCCAGTTAATACTCCGAATGGCACTCCAGATGTGCCTATCTCGTCTCTCTTTTATCCTAATATTCTACACCTCACTCCAGGCTCCAGCAGAGGCTGCTTGCTACATGCCCAATGGCCATCTCCGCCAATCCCCGGAATACCAGCCTTGCAACCCAAACGTCACTTCCATGTGCTGTGCCACCAACCGCACAAACATGCCCGGCGGTTCAAATGCTTACGGCGATACACGGGACACCTGTCTACCTAACGGGCTCTGCGAGAGCATTGTCACCATCAGCGGAATACTGACGACATCCTATTTCCGGGAAAGCTGCAGCTCGCCCGATTTTAAGAGTGCGGGATGTCTCAATTTTTGTACTTCCGGAGCGGTAGGTGCTAGAATTCTCGAGACTCGACCCCTAACTATTTCTGGTGTAATAGAGAGACTCATTGGGGAATAGGATATGAGTCGTGGTGGAGATGTGAATATGACACCGTGTGGCACGGTTACGAATAACACGGGATGGTGCTGTGGGGCGGATAATACACTCTGCTGCGACGACGGAACCGCTATCAAACTAGGCCCAACGTCGCCTCCGGCGGCATCAGATGCAAACTCACCTCCTACCGACCCAAAAGGCCCCGTTCAAACTCCTTCTTCTACCCCACCAGCACCCCATAATCTTTCCACCGGTGCGAAAGCGGGAATTGGAGTTGGCGCAGCCATTGGTGTGATGTACTTTCTGGCTCTAGGAATTATGTTGGTTATGCTGGGTACTCAGAGAAAACCGCAAGCCGCACCCACCGACGCCATCCCGCCACCATTGCCGCCAAAGGACACAGTTGTCCAGCCCCATGCATACGAAGTGCCGGGCGAAATTCCGGCTTGTGAATTTGAGGCTCCAGCGTATGAGTTGGGATACGGGGGTGCGCCTGCAGAGCTGCAGATAAGTAGGTAATTTCAGAGTCACTTTGGAGATTTGGGCTAATTGCTTGCTAGCCGAGCCAAAAATCGCATCTTGAGACGTGTAGCCTCAGAGCTGTCGAGGCCGCTGGTGGACAAGGCAGATATAAATAAAAAAAAAGGAAAAAAAAAACTGTGGTGTTGTAAGGGAGATCTGGTGTTAGTTGCGCCGTAAAACGTCACATATCGTCTATTTCAAAGATACTTTCCCCACCCTTGTTATGGCACGGCGCGGGGCTCACCCCTAGAGACCCGCTGGAAGCAGGTCTATACCCACCATGCCTCAGACAAAGACCCAGACGATGTGAATGCGTTCACAGCTCCGAGCCGACTTCGCCATAAAGAGCCCTCTGCCAATACTGCTCCACCACAAACTCGAATAAAATCCCTGCCTCCCTTGCCTTGTTGCCATTACCTAGTTACTGGAGCCTCGAATTTTCCCCAGCGGGAATCCGCCAACCCCGCGGAGGGATGGGTGATGTTTAGTGTAGGTCTAGGTTAGTTGTCGGGTTGGGGCTTACTATAGATCGCGGGGGGCAAAACCCGACAGTAAAGCGGCCTCGCCACTCGGGAGAGGCCGCTTTAAGCCAGACCCGGATTTTCGCGGACTCCCGAAGGCGATTTTAAAACAACGCGAGGACATTGTCTGGATAATCCGGCCTGATAAAAACCCCCGATCCATCCCTGGGTAGCATTTGTCCGGCTGTGGGGGAGATATGAGAGTTAACAGCCATTTGAAAGAACTCGGTCATTATTTTTTTTTTTTCCTTCCGCGCGGTTGCGGGGTGCCCCCCCCGTAGGGTACAGGATTGACGATTCGACCTAGTAACCATAGCCGTGTAGGTGACATGTGTTGGGGTGGCGGGTGTCGTGAATGGGGGGATACGAGGGTAGGAGAGGACTGGTCATAAACCATAAACCAACACTATCTCCCCCGTGCTATTTCCATCGAATCCAAACAGCCTCTTGCGCCGTCTAAATGCGCTCTAGCTAACAAGAACAGACACACCTTCTACTATATAATGCATGCACATTACCAACCAAAAGCCCAGGAAGAACAGAGACGCTGTGTCTCCCCGTCACCAGTCCCCATCCGAGGTCTGTGGCCTCTCCAGCCTCAGATACACGCTATCGCACCAGCCAAGCTGGGTCTCAAAGGTATTCTCCGCAAACCCCGTCTCCTGAAATCCAAACCGCCTCAACAGCTTCAGACACGCCTCGTTCCTTGGATCCACATCTGCAGTTATTGCATCGACGCGCTCCAGGCCCCAAAAATAGGGAAGAAATACCTCCATCGCCTCAGCCATGTATCCATTTCCCCAGTGGGAGCGGGAAAGCATGAAGCCGATTTCTTGGCCATTCCAGCATCCGATTTGGCCTATTGTTGGTGGGGTTTTGTTTGGGTCTTTCGGGTCCTGGAGCGTGATCACAAAGTCGGTGACTCCGTTGTAGCGAGAATTCATAAAGCCTGATAAACAAGCCCATGATTGGTCGATGCTAGTGTGAGGGGGTGTCGACCTGCGTTGGAGAAGAGATTACCACATCGAAAGACTTGCGGGAGCCGCTAGGGTAAGGTTGTAACAGAGGTATTCAACTATACCAATATTTCATGATATCCCCATTAGTAAACATTGCATGGAATGCATCGAGATCGCTTTCCTGCGCCGCCCGGAGTAGTAACCGATGGGATTTTAGGGTTTCTATCATTATTTCCGGGGCTGCCAGCCACTCGTGGAGGAGCGCGATCGCTAGTTGGACGGTCTGCGGGATAAAGAGGTGTTGACGCTGGCGGTGAGTAGTTGGGGCCCGGTCGGGGAGCCGGCGTATTATGTACTCTGTGGAGCGAGCTGGTGAGTCATTCACGAGGCTCTGAGCAACCGCTTATTGGGCCAGCCCAGGGCTGAACACCTTCCTCACTTGGATGCGGCTGCTAGTAGAGAGCGGGACAGGCACAAGACCAGGAGTTGGGGGAACAGAGCGTAGCATACGAGGCATCCAGCGTGCAACCGCAACCAGCTTTCTAGCGTAATTATCATCCCCGCGCCAAACGATTCTATATTTCATACGTCTTTTTTTTTTTCTAAAAAAAAAAAAATATAAAATAACAAACAACTTAACTAGCCTTGTGGAAATTTCGAGAGGGCTGCTGGATGCAATGGGAAGAAAAAAAAAATATAAAAAAATAAAAAAATATGTGCGGGGGTGCATCTAACTCCCGAAACAGATTGCGGTGTGGGCTGGGTATGGAAATAAATGATAACATTGTACGCCTTAGGGTATATTAGACTAGCAGGTTTCTTCCGTGGGATCTAGACCTCTAGGCTTCGGTAATGGGTCCCTTGCTTGCGGTGCCTTTCTCATCCTGCGGCTGCTGGGTGGTCGGTACCGCGGCAGTATCGGATTCCCAGTATTTAGTTTTGCGATCTCTCCTAGTGATAAGGCCAATAATATCAAATGGGTCAAAGAGAGTGACGATGAACGGCCGCTTGTCATCGTAGCCCGGCCCCTCAATCTCTGTAATACCGTCTTCAGCGAGGTAGATCTTGTTGTTTCTGGGCAGGAAGCGTGACGGGTGGAAGCTGTTCATCAACACGCTGTTGCAGAGCATTAGAGCGACCTCAAAGACCCAGAAGTATGCCTCATGCCTGATGACGGGGCTGATTTTTTTGAAGTCCGAGTGCGCGTCGAGGTTGGCAACCGCGAAGTACTCGACTGTGCGGTAGATGGTCCGGACAGAGATAATCGTGCAGCTCATGTATAGGACGATTAGGACGGTGCGGAGGTTGCGGCTCAACACGCCGGCTTTGCGGCAGCGGAACTGGTACCGCGCCGCGATGGCGACGAAGCCGCCCATCGACGCGAGTTGCAGGAGAAGCGCAGCTTTCAGCAGGCTCTTCCCTATATTCCTCTTCTTCTCCGTGAGCGACGAGTTGGAGACGTAGGAGGCGCCATTGCCGGTTAGCGCGCCGATTATTACGTCGATTCCGATAAAGGTTGTGACGACACGGCCAGGATGCAGAGGGGAGAAATACGGTACGTAGTACAGAATCCGGCCGAGTAGGAAGTAGTTGGCACCTTCGTAGACAGGCCTGGGGGTCGGTTAGAATCTGGGGCCATTATGAGTGTTGGGAAAAGGGCGACGAACGGGGCTACAAGGAGAAGGACGGTGCTCGCGATAAAGATATTAAGGTCGTCGTAATTGTAGGCGCCGATCTCCCGCACCACAAAGCCCGCGACGAAGAGGGTGGCGGCCCAGGGGAGGAGGCCGCTGACCTTCCAGCACTTGTACCTGCTACGGGGGGCACGACGGCGTTAGCGCGGACGGGACTGCCGGGAGCGCAGACGCCAGACTCACAAGCACTGCCAGACGTGGACGAGGCCGGATATCAGGAAGAGGACGCCGAACGCAATAGGCGCGCCCTTGTTCGGGGCATAGTACCACAGGCTCCCGGGTGCTGCAGCGCGTTAGGGTCGTGGGGTCGCTGGAACAGCGGTGCGCGGATCAAATCTACTCACCGTAGCCGGGCGGGAGGTCCTCTGTCGCGTTGTTGTTGCTGTTGGATGACATGAGACCGGCAGCGGCAGCTCTTGGCTGTTGGCGCGGGGAGTGGGTCGTGGGGCCGTTGTGTGTGGGTGTTTGTGTGTCTTGTGTGTGTCCAGGCGGGCGGTCCGGCAGACGGGGTCTTTTTATTGTCGGGGCAGCAGCAGCAGTCTCATGCTGGCGGGATAGTATGTACGGTACAATATTGCACAGTACATACGGCGCACAATATTGTACGGGGCGAACAAACAGAATACGGATACGAGGCTCTAGGGCGAGGCGCAATTTCCCTTGGCCAGTCCCCCGGCCGCCGCCGACGTGGGTGGGCCGTGTTGGCAGAAGTAGCCGCAGCGGCAGCTATACTAGTACTGCTATGTACATGTACTAGTACACCTACAAGAAGTCAGCGACCACCCCGTATTTCACCGGCTCGACAAAAAGCGAGTAATGCTCTCTCTGCATTAGAGCAGGGAGAGGTCCAATTAATTATTGAGCGATATTAAAAAATGTATTTAACTCTATCTACAATATAAACAACTTTATGAGTCTTTGCGACCGGTTGTTGTTGAGTTCTAAGCAGAATTGCCATTTTGACGGGGTGGTCGATGACTTCTTCTTGTAGGTGACTGTACGTAGTGCTCCAGCCATAGGCGAGACGGCGCGCGTTGCCCTTCACTGGCAAGGGTGCCGGGTCAGGGTGCCGAGTCAGGGTGCCGGGTCTGGGACCAGGGCCGGTTTGCACGCGCAACGAACCGGAACCGGCTCTCAGCCAGCAACAGCCAGCCAGCGCCAGTTCCGCCAGTTCCGCCAGCGCCTTCTTCGCCTCAGCACCGATACGACGGCCAAGTCAGGCAACGAACTGCTGTTGCGAGTCAGCCTCGCCATCGACATTCATCGGTCTGTCACACTTACACTTGCGCTCCCCCTCGTATTCTTTAATTGCTCCAGCCAGCCAGCATGGTGGGGAGGGGAGAGACGGCAGATGGATTTACAGACGGGCGCGTTGCGAGGTATGTACCCTGGCGATGCAATGGACGACGCCGCAAGAGAGAGAGCGAGAAAAGGCGCTACCTGGTGCTCCAATGGAAATTATGGCTTCCTTGAATCACAGATCCCCCATGATTCGTCACCGATCCAAACTGCATTAACACTCGCTCTTGAGAATTACTCTCAACACCCCCCATAACGGCGGCAGGTTGCTCTGTATTCTCCCGTCTGGCGCTCTCCACAATATCACTAATCCACAGGCGTAACTGTCCTGCCACAGACACGAAGCCTGGGTCTCGCTCTCCGGAGAACTTAGTCATATTGACGTGATTTGCATGAATTGGTATGCTGCTATACGGGGGTAGTTCTGCAGACTGACGTGGTACAACCTATTCGGAAACACTGGTCAACCCTATTATGGCCACATTTAATACAATCGGAGGAGTTGTACCACGCCGCCGACCCTTTTCATGGCAAGCTCTTCGTAGAAACAGAATACCTGGATCTGTCTCCCCGCATTGTTGCGGCGAGCAAGCATGTTTCGAAATTCTTCCACCCAGGTTGCCGAAGCATTAGAGTAAGATGAGAGATTTCGCAAAATATCGTTGTTGGCGTGGGTGAAAGTCGCGAACAGCCCTTGTATGACTGCCGCTATGCGTGCTTTGGGCGCTCCGTGGAAGGGAGTGCCAATGGGGGCGATAGCGTACGTTGACTCAAATATGTCGCTGACTCGCTGGCCAGCAGATGCCGCGCTGTACTTGAGCGCCTAGGCTGCAGTTAGCTTTCCAGGCCGTGAAAGGTAAAGTCATAAAATATGGCCGTTTACCTCTCCACACACAAGCCCGCCGATACTATGCGCCACGAAGATGATCGGTCGATTGTTCTAGTGATGGGGCGTTAGTTGCGGAACTGGGATTCAGTTTTGTTGTGTATAGTCACCGATCTGCTTGAGCACCGCATATCCGTAAGTCCATGGACAAGGACCTTCCCGTGGTCGAGTAACCTATTTGAGGAACCCGAATTGGGATATCCCGCGACATCGGCGTCATAGCCGAATGTAATTATCCGGGCATTTAATCCGCTATTATCCAGCTCCCTGGATAATAGCGTCCGGGGCCAGAAAGTTCCGGATCTCTCGTGGGTCCATGTACTTTCGGGGTGGCCAGTTAGCCCGTGGACAAAGACGATACTATTTGCATTGTGTCGTGAGTTCAACTGCTCGAGAAGCAGACGAGAGAACTGTACTGACTCAACAATCGAATCACTGGTCCCCGAGAGCGTAGATAAGCCGATGCGTTCAACAGAAGAACTAGTTCGGTAGCAATCATTAGCAAACTCATGGGACGTTTAGGTGCAGTTATCGGATCACTAACGCTGCGTTGGAAGCCATTTGTAGGTTGTATTATAACAGCGAAAAAGTGAAGTAGAAGATGTATTATATATGGGGGATGGATGGTATTGCTATAGCAAGAAAGTGAAATAGAAGATGTATTATATATGGGGGGTGGCTGGCATTACCACAGGGCAAAACGGTAGTGCCACGGGAAACAGTAATGCCACGAGAAAGAGTAATACAACGGGGAGGGGAGGAGCAATGCCGTGGCCATTGGCATTGCACTTACTGCTTTACCTTGTGGTACTATCTGCACCTATGTATCAAGGTATTCCCAGTTCCCAGCGCCTGTTATTCGGAGTACTCGGGTTGATTCCGGGGCGGGTGTGCAGCTCCCAGTCTCTTTACAGGAGCAGGCGTCACGGAGGGTAGACCCGCTGGTGTTGCGCCACCGCGGCCGCTTGGCGACTTGGCGGCCTCAACGAAAAACTCACCACCATTCCGCCCTGCATCCGCAATCCGATGAGGCCTTTTATTGGAGTAGAGACTCTCTCGCGGGGGGTGCGCGTGTTGCCGCATCGCATACATATCCACACACTCGGAAGGGGCGCAATCAGAAGCAGCGAGGGCGGCCCAGTAGGAGAGGTGCTGCGTGGCCGGGTCTCAGAGGTTGACCAGTCTGCTCGGTGTAACGGGTCTACGTGTATTCAAAGGTGTACGTTACGCTGGCTTCGCCAGAACTCCGCCCGGCGATATGCGCTCCCACCTACCCCACCATATAAACTCATCAGGTGGGTAGATATGTAGTGGACTGGCTTGTAGGTGGTTAAGCCCTTCCTCTTAAGTCATTATGCAATATTGGAGTCGTATTGATGCAGTTCTCAGATGGAGGCTTGGGGCGATGGGTTCCAGAGATTTCGAGGCGCTGCGCAGCCGCTCAATGAGCGCCAATGGTGGTAGGTCCAATTCAGCATTTTGCAGCCATTTCACTCCGTTTGCTAGACTCCTCTCAGGACTACTCTAATGAGCATGTGTTGCATGAGGCATCTGCAAGGCTATAGCGTGCAGAACAGATTTCAATGGATTGCAAACGGATTGATTGATCGCTAGTCCCCAATGAGTCCAGCGGTGCGACCTCAACGCGGAGGGCTTCACCAGCTTCAATTCAGCTTTAGACCCATTCCAGCCCAGTCGCTAGCGACTAGTGGGTCACATCTAACCACGCCATCCTATCGCATCCAAGCATTCAATGCAAGACGTACGAGAATCAGAAACCGGCAAACCGCCCCTACCTGCATCTAACTGCCTGGGGTCTCCGGTAAGATGCTTTATGGGGCCACGATCTCCAATAGATACCCAAGAGTGACCGGCAATGGCGAAGCTCCACCAGGGACCTGTTTGGCGATGCACCATACGAAGTACATATGCGATGTAGCGAAGGAAACGGGAAGCCAGCTTCCTAAATTCCGATAGGGACAAGCTCCGGTCAAAGTCTATCTACGACATCTGCGGGGCTGACCCACTGCACCACCACCACGAGTCTCCCCGATACGGGGCGGGGATGAGGGGCATGCATGTTACAGGCACCTAGGCTAGCCCTGCAGGGCGACTGTTTCAGCGGAAGTAATTTCTATGCTCGCAGATGGGTGGCGTTGGCTGTTTGGCTCTGGCTACTCTCGGCAGGGGTGGTTTGCTTATGAGGCGGCCAATTGACTGCGTCCACCTATACAACGGGTTGGCAGCTGAAGAATATGACGTTTAGGACCAGCAGCCTCCACCCGGTGTGTACTAGATCATCTGCCGGATTTATCCAACTGTATCCTGTTCAACTTCCGTAGGTTGAGGCGTCTTCATATGGTACTGCCTCGTACTACAGCGGTTGAGGCATGCGCTGTCGCGGGCAATCCTCATTTCCGCACCTCCCGAATATGGACAGACAAACATGAGCAATTATTGTGGGCTCAATAATGGGAGCGCCCGGAATGCCGTTTTGTGGGCTGCCTTGCAGCCATTTCCTTCTCGCTATACGTGTTTTGTGTACAGCACGCATTCGCTCTTTGTGCTTCCATTTCATCCAATTACCCGATTTTGTTGTCGTCCGTGTGATCTCTATCTCATTCCATGTGCATTTCGTCTGGCACCAAGCACCGGCGATTCAGTATTCCACCCTTCCACCGCTGCCGTCACTGCTGCCGTCACTTCTAGGACTGTTACAGCTGCTAGAAAACAGCCGGAGCCAGGGCTATCAACAGAGCGATCCTCCAATGGACTCTTGCTTTTGTCACGCCCGTTGGCCTGACACGTATGTGGGAGCACGGCCACCATAATGTTAGTGCTCGGCTTGGAATGCTTGGACGGGGGGATGGATGGGGGATGGGGGGGCAGAAGATGGGGGTTGGTGTCGGGCTGTCGGTGTCGGGGCTGCGTGAAATACGTGAAATGCGTGAAATGGATGTCTGCGCAGACATGTCGCTGTCTTCGCAGACATTTCCCGCACCACCTCCACCGACCACATACCCAACAAAATAAACCGCGGTCGCAACCTCTCGAGCAGGCCTCTTCCCCATCGAGTTTCTTTACCATGCGACATAAAGCTAACAGCCTAGCTGCCGCGAAGGCATTTCTTTGAGAAGAGGTCGATAAAGGGCACGTCGCAATACCGTGTATCTGGGAACCAAGAGGAAATCTAGTCGCTACCCCTCAACAGCAAGAAGTCATGTATGTAATTCAAGTTCAATTTCCAATAGTCCAGTCTCTATTCTATAGCAGCAACCAACTTACAATCTATTCCACCCTCTATTCTATTCTACTTTTATGCTTGCTCAACAACCTAACCTGTACCCCCCTTCCGAACGGCCCGCCGACCGGAATCGCTGGTTGGCTTATATGAACAAGTTACTGACCTTCTTCTCGTTGAGATGTTTTTGCATCGCCTCGTGGTTCCCTGTCGACTCAGCCCGATACAGCGCCGTAATCCCGAATTCGTCCTTCGCGTTGTGATCGGCACCGTTTTTGAGAAGCAGTTGTATGAGGTCATCGTGTCCGTCTCTAATAGCCCGGTGCAGCAAAGTATCACGCAATGTGGGCATCTCATCTAAATTGCGACGGATAAATTCTGGGTCGGTGGTGTCGTCAGTGGTGCTCAAGGCCGATCCAGCTGCCATCGCGTGCTCTTGCCACTCCTGGGCCGCATACTGGAGGAAGGGATGAGCATTCAAAAATTCTTCTGATAGGCGTCTAGGAAGTAGTGTGTTGTCTTCGCTGCGCTGAACTATCGCAGTTCCTTTCTCGAATTCATCCATGCTTAGGTATCTCCAGCATATCAAGAACATGAGGTAATTCGTCGTGTCTTCGTCAACATGGTATTGTGAGAGCCCATCCTTCGTTTGGAGGTATGTACTGACAAGGTAGTCTTTCACAGTTTCGTGAACGAAACGGATCGTCAGGTCCTCAGAGTGGACGAGGAGCAAAGATCCACAACGCGTATAATCCTCTTGAAACATCGCTAGATCCCTTGATGACGGTATTCTGTTCTCCTTCCACCCTTCCCGGCCCAACATTTGTGCCATTGCGAACTCGTCCACAGTCAGAGGTCGCCTTGCCATAGCCGCCAAGCGGAGCATAAACTTTACAACCCCCATGAGACTATTATCGATCCGGCTCAGAACCCTATCGCACATCTGTTTGATACCCGGTGGCAGGGTTCGCAGCCCATCTTCAACTTCTGAGAGTCGCGCGGTCCCCTTGAGATGCTTGAGGACAGAAGAAACCCATAGGTATGTCCCTCCAGCCTTCCTGCGGAGCGTTTCTTCGACGTGGTCCTTCAACTCTGGTGGGTAACCCTTCACCCTGGAGAGGTGGTCGACTCGCACTTGTATGTACCTTGAGAGGTCGGCACTAACCTCTTCCGAGCCGATGTGAATTCGTCCACCGAAGGCAAGCCTCCGGGTATCTGGCCCTGACCTGCAGGTTACCAGGAATTTTGCTCTTACGTCCCGAAATTTATGTGGGTCAAAAAAGCGCTCAAGGATTTCGAGAAACTCCTGCCGCGATGACTCTTCACATTCATCTAGCCCGTCAATGAAGAAATAGCTCATATAGTCGCGGCTGTCCCTCTGTAGGTAACAGAGGAGGGCCGCCCAGAGCACATCAAGGTCATCCAGTAACTCCGCACTCATCCCCTCGTGGTTTTCGCCCGTGAAGAGGTCGTACTCTTCCCCCATTAGGTCCGAAAGGAACCCCCAAATGATCGCCGCCGCCGTATTGCGAGTCCTGCTTACCTGATGGCACGAGTAGACCACTAAGGACACTGGGGACGTCTGGCTCGTCAACCTCTCGCTCACATGATCAAACAAGTAGCTAAATGCGATCGTCTTCCCGATCCCCGGAGGACCGGTGAGTGAGAGGAACTGAGAACTGTCCCCTTGAACCCAATCTAGGTACTCTCTTCGCTCTAGCAGCCACTCGAAAGTTCCGTCAACCCTCTCCTCGGCGGACCTGTAGGTGGCCGATTGATGCGGCATGGAACTAGGGATGACTGCAACGATGGGTAAGCGTCCAACGACGGGTGGTGTTGCTGCCATGAGTTCGACAGGGTCAGAAATACGGAAGATGGAAATGGGTTCACGATACCTCTCCGCGTACTAAAGTTATCTATGGCGACAACCTATTAGCTAATGCAGAGAATACTGGGAGGAGCGAATAGGATCTGCGGGGTGAATGGGATCTGAAGGGCAAGATAGATGGCGATCTGGCAGGTTTTAATACACCTCGCGAGACCCCCATCTGCCTTGTGGTGCTGCTATAGGTTCACATACTGTTGTAGGTAATACCGGTGTTCCCTTGGAACAGGTTGCCGTAATTAGAGTTGACTGAATAAGAGGAGTTTCCTGTGTTGTGGTTGCCTTGAAACACTAGGCCGTTGTTAATGTGAACGTAATAAAAGGTTAGATTAATGGTGATTGGTCGTTCCATCTCGAGGCAAGTGAGGCAAGTGACGATGAAGGGAGGTTGAGTGGCCCATCGAAACTAGGCCGAGTACACCACGGTAACACGGTCGACGCGCTCACAAGCGTCACGAGCCACTTCGCTCGTCACACCCCAGCGGCAGACTGCCGTGTATAGACCGTCGCGGTTCCTTTGAGTGTAGACTGCTACCGCTCCATTGCACATAGGCTCTTGCTGTTCCCGTGTACGCAAACTGCCTCCATCCCATGTGTATAGAACGTTGCTGTTGCTACCGCTCCTTCGAATATAGACCGCTGCCGCCACATTGTCCGCACATACGCGTCTTCTGTCTGCTCTCCTGAGAAAAGCAAGACCCCACATCAAGGAAGAAGAATGGCACAGTTGCGATTTCCGGCACAACGAGTTTCACCCTCCATTCTCGAGTCCGTCAGCCTCCGAGGACCCAGAATGCCCCGAACGGCATTCTGGGGAAGGGGCGCGCAGAGCAACCAAACAAGGAACGGTTACGCCAACCCCACTCAAACAGGCGAATGGGAAAACAAAATAAATTGCCGCCGGCAAGAGCGCACCCTCCAGTTCGCGGTGATGTCATATATCGCGAGGTGGTGTGTGCGGGGAGGAGAGGTTTCGCGACAACCCCAGGCCGATTGTGGATTGGGTGTCTCAGCCGCACTAACGTAAAATAACCAGTCGCCCCCCTGCAGCGAATAGGGCAATTTAACTTGGAATAAAAAAAACCACGGCAGCCCAGACCCCGCGCCCATGAAGCAAAAAAAAAGGGCTAAATTAATTCTTTTTTTTTTTTTTTTTTCTTTCGCACCCGACCGCGCAAAAATACTCCAAGTCGGAAGAATAGGTTTCCAAGTGGTTCAGTGTTCAGTGTTGTTGGTCGGCGGCACTGTTGCTACTGTTGTGTTGGTGGCGCGACTCTGGGGGTGTGGAGGCGGCAGCCACCGCCGCCTTAGCATGTCGACTCCTGAGCATTGCGATCGGGAGTTCCTATCAGGAGTTCCTACATATGGGGGCAATGTCTCGTAGCAGTGATCGACTGGATTAAGCCGACCTGTACCGCGTGCCACTGACTGCCTCCGCCTCTAAACCTGTTGCAAAATGCAGAGGTTCAAGCAACTTATGGGTCGTGGTAATGCCACCTGGCGGAAATTGTAATGCTACTAGTGGGGTTGTACATACCCCATCAATTCTATCAGCTTTCCAGTCAAACGACCGCCTAATGTTAGTTAAGTAAATACTTATGTATCGCAGTATACTAAAAAAAAAATTAATAAAGTGACAAAACACTAGCTAGGCCAATGACGGCTTCATGCAAGTCGATATCCCTTCTTGTCGGTTGGTTCCATCGCGGCGCTGCGCATGTCGCATGGTCTGGATATGGCAATGTCCAGAGCTCAGCGGCACCATTTACCATTAATATTGGAGTATATTCTAGCAACCCTAAATGTGCCGATAGTGATCCTTGTAGGTTTGCGCGAGCTGTTACTGTTCACATCTCCTAGTTTAACTAAAGTTGGGCTTTGTTTAACTGGGAGGTTGATGGGGTACAACCCGACCCGTGGCATTACCGCGACTCCAACTTATCCCTCTATACGATAAGACTGCCTACAGCTTTATCTCTAGCGCAGATATTACGCGGACGAACCCCCGGCCACGCTGACAAAGTGGCTAGCAGTTGCTTCTATTCTCAGCAAAAATGTCTGGACAATCTCGATTGTATGGCCACGGTATATACTTCACTCACATGTGTTGTACGCCGCTTGTCGAGAGCATCACTTCGCGAAGTGCGTACTGTGGAGGCAGATTTTGAGCCCGGGCGACTAGCTAGAATTCTTGGCGCGGGTAGCTTACCTACCTCGCTGCCGCCCGTTTTTCCGTAGAATGGAGGCACACGAAGCACAGCATTGAGCACCCTACCCACCGGCCCCGATATTCTCCACAGTACGCACTTCGCGAAATGAATTTCTCGACGAACGGCGTACAACACATGCTATGATCACTACTAGTGCTAGCAAGCCTATACATTGTTCTATTGACTAGCTGTATATTAGACATTAACTTAATATAACAAAAATTGGATTTTACTATGATGTTGGTGCTGTAGAAGTAGTAGTGATTTTCCGACATGAATTTATTTGTAGAAACCGGCATGGGGGACTAGCATAGCCCCTTAATATAATACTGCTCTTATTTTATGGATGGCTTCATAAAACACCCAGCTTTTTGATATAAGCTAAATAGACTAATTCCCATGATTCTTTTGGCTTTACAGTTCGTGGCGGAGCTGTCACGAATTTTCGGGGTTTTCGTGGAAATACATGTCGCCGCCACCAAAGTTTGCAGTAAGCGAAAGTACTCATCGCATAGCTACACCCCCCTCGCTCTTTGCGGGCGCTTCGAAGCCCGACATATGACATATGCAAAAGGAATAGTGAATGGATTGCTGGCCTGGAGGAACCTGTTGGGTTATAACTAGGAGTATAAAAGTGCGGGGTAGTAGTGTGTCAGTATTGGTGCTTAACACTGGAGTGTTAGGCGGGAACCTTAGGCGGGGGCGCTTAGCATATTGCCCCATGTAGTTAATATACATGTAAACCCCCTTTCGCGCCCGCGAGTTAGTTAGAAGTTCATCATTACTCAGATCGTCGGTAGGGTAAAATCCCCCGATTCCCATCATAGTGTTTAAAATTGGAGTGAGATTTCGGCGATATGCGATTTTTTTCTGGATCTATATCTATGCTAGCAAGACATGAATGTTGCAGTGGCTGGATGCTGTGTTTATCGCCGCAGCATGTCAGCGCCGCGCCTTTAGGGTGGAGGCATCCATCATATCAAGGCGTGCACTAGAGTATGTCTTACCTAGAGCCACCAGAGCATATTAGCTAGTAGATCAAGGGATATAGAGTCCTGAAATGGAACACTAGATTTCTTACCATCATACTCGAGCTGGACATCAAGATGAGCGTTGTAAAACGTAAATATGATGCTGAATTCGATGTGATACCGGTCTTCATAGTTTTTGCCCACCTTTTTCTTGAACTCCCACTTCGGGACCCCTGATAGATCGGTGGTGAGGACGCCTAATATCCGGCAATCTACCATAAGGGTTAGATAGTCCTTAATCACTTGTAACGCTAAAGGGATGGATCGCCGACGTACTATTGATGAATGCCGGGGCGTCATCATCCAGGTTGTAACGGGACCACGAGAGCTCGGACCGCGGAGCGAGCCTTGCTCGCACCGCCAAGGTTCGCGGCTCGCGAACCCCTTAAGAAGACCGACGAGGATGCTTCTTGCAACCTCATCGGTCAACACACTTGTTGTATATAGGACACGCCTAGAATAGTTACATACAATACGAACCCCGTACACGAACCACGAACCCGTACGAACCTCATAGTCCGGAGCTCCGTCGTACGATCACAACCGCATCCCAACCCGAGCACCTACGGCCACCCGTCTAGGTCCTAACACAGGTTCTCATACACGTTATCCGTAAATATGAGTTTGCCGTTTAATGGAACATCGCGGTAGAAATTGAATCTGATAGGCTCGCGCTCACTAATGGTTTGACCCTACAGAGGGGACAGTTAGGCCTTCCGTAGTCCCCCTTGAATGAGACTTGGTTAACATACCCTTTTGACGTACCACCGCGACGCACTGATACACATATCTTTCCCTTCATATAAATCGTATTGTCTGTATAGGTATTAAAGAGGTTGATATTACAAATTCGTCATTGAGATGGATACGGACCTGAGATGAGTAGGATGTAAGGCTTTTTGGAAAGGTTCCCTGCAAGCAATTCCACAAGTTGTTCGGGAGACTCGAGATTTGACGTTCCAGTTCATTCCTGCGTTGGCTACGGCTAGTTCCTTGATGACAGCTCCTCTGACGACCGCGGTCCACCTTCAAAAAGCTGTTTAGCTAATGATGATACATATAGCTCAGTGGTTTCTAGGTACTTACGTATTCGGCGATCGCATAACGGTAGTGTTTCCTGCTTCGAATTCATTTTTAAGACGAGTGAACAAATACTGACTTGTCCCGAAACCTCCGACAAGGAGTATCTTGGAAATAGGCCGGTGACCTGCACTTGTAACGCATTCCATTTGGGTTCGAACCATCCTAACTATCTCACTGACAACTATTTCGAAAATCTGGGTCATTTTTGCTGGTGAAACGCGCACACGTCCGCCTGAGATTCGAAAGCCAGGCTTGCTCACGGAGGAAGCTCCTGGTACTGCAGGTTGAAATGTCAGTGGATTTTGTATTTGAGAATGGAGACCTTGAGTATAGCTACCAGCTACATAGCGATCTTCGTCATCGCCGACGTCAAAATCTCTCTTTGTCTGCTCTATCGGTAAGTCATGGGAAATACCAGTATGTGTTGGGGAACGTTCAGTTGCTATGACGGTAGAGCTACACTTACAACAATCTCAAACATGGTAATCATTTCCGCCCTTGCTGTGTCTGACAACTTGTTTGTACCTAGCTCTGTCTCCACCCAATTCTCAAATATTCTGTTTAGGAATACGCTTCCACATTTTCCTCCACTCGAGACCCCGCATTCCTCAACTTGTAGGTCGGGTGGCAGCCGCTTGATTCGATAAGTCACCAGGTCAACAGTTCCACCTCCAGCATCACAGACCAAAATAGTGTCCCTTACACTCATATTACTCGGTTCTAGTTTCTGGATAGCGTACGCTGCCAATAGTTAGAGTTGAATTTACCGAAACATATATATGAATCTCATTTAGCACTTACCGGCCGCAGCCTCAGGCTCAGATGTAATAGATACTGTAGTTTGCGATCCCATTTCAGCGGCTTCGGCACAGGATCTAGTCAACTTCTTCGCATCTGCTGTCCAGACGGCCGGGACTGTGATGATCCACTGTACCACGAAACTATTGAATGCGACACTACCGTATTTATCGACGAGATTCCCGACGACGTGTTTCCGGAGTTTGGTAAGGTAGTCGATCGACATTTCTTTAGCCTTTAATCGCGCTCGCAAACCGGTTAGTGCCAGGGAGACCTTCTAGGCAAGTGGGTTCGATAGCCGGGACTGACCCTTTTTCCAGGCTGCGCGTTCTGTTCCAGCTTTCCGGGGTAGAGTACGGAGAGGTCGGCAGAGTCGCTCGCAGTATACTGCATGGGATCAAGTCCACTAAAATGCGATTCAATGGAATCGGCCACTTGCTATATACCCCTCTCCAGGGCGGTACAATTGCACTTACAGTTTGAACCATTCTTGTCGTCTTTCATGGGTCTTCACCTGACTGCCCCACTTGTATCCTGCCAAACCCCGAATCCCCTCTGACATGTTGTACCGCAGGATCCTAGCCACCAGAGTCAGTAACTTCGCTAGATCTTAGAGTTTGAAGGCCTCGGGCTACGGTTGGAGCTTGAGGGAGTGGTAGAATGCTACATACGTTGGAATCTTGTCTTGGCTCATGCGAGGCCAATCGGTGAAGAGAATCGGTTCGGCCATTGCCTTATGCTGTCTTAGTCTTCCAGATCCCGTCGGTTGTTAGAATTGTAAGACGCTCACATTGTTCGGGTCGCTGTACGCGACACCACCTGACTAGTGAGCTCACGATTGCCCGAGAACCGCACGAGAGAAGAAACTCACTGAAGGTAGTGCCAAAGTCCACGGCGATAACTATCTTTCGCGACATGTCTGCCTACTGTTGGTCCTGCTCGAGGGTCTGCGTGAACGGTATTAAAGAACTAGGCTGCGGAGTGGAATTGGGCCTGCAGCGTTCTTCGTGTTTACTCAAGTATGCTCCGAACGAAGGCGATGATTTTCTATTGATTGCACACTCTACCAGGAGTGGGTGCGTCTACAGCGAGCTATATACTGGTGCTGGCTATGGGTTGTAGCGGCTCACCAACAGGTCATAGCAGCCCACTGATGAGTCACCACATATCGGCAATGGACTCTGCTTGAGGTCACTATTCGCAACAAAAGAACAGTGCATCGTTGAATGTGGGACGGGAATGGGTCCTGACCACTACGGCCCAGTCCGGCGGCTCGAAGCTGTGACTTTGATTCCTCTTAGGTCTCGCATCAGTGGCCAGCCTTGTTCAAGAGGGAACGCACCTGTCCCTTCACCTCCTTCGCTCTCAGCCCTCTCCCGTATCGCTCGGTTCCCAGCACCCAATTGGTCAGCGATAGAGAGCTTGTCACAGCGCTGGGGCTACCAGGATGAGCTTTGCACATACATCGTCCGATCGGGCATCAAGCAGCGCCGCCCACGGTCCGTTCTCGGTGTGGCCGAGCGGGGTATATATTGAAAGACGATTCTCCAACCGTCTCAGCTCAACCTCTCGCAAAACTCGTCTTGAACTGCTGCTTTACCTACTCCTTCACTAGTCGTCAGCCGTTAAATACTATATCTGAATAGAATAGCCAGCTAGCGCGGTATGGAAGGCCAGCCACGGCCATTGACGGGGTGAGAAGATTCCTTGTGCGAACATCCAACTAATTATTAAGCTGATTTTGCCTGCCCTTACGCTTCCAGCAACCCAGATGGCAGCGAGAAGGGGAAAGGAACCCACATTCCCACCCGGAAGCTCACTCTACGGCTGGGGGTTGGCCAAAGATTCGCAAGCAAGCAGGAAGAGTCACAAAACGAGTCCCACAACGAACCTCTCAGAGATGGGGATGCCGACGAAGTTCTGTCGGGGGCTGGATACCCTCTAGATGTCATTACCATGCTCCAACAAATGAACGTCCTTGCCTTCAGACAGCAGCAAATTGAGTACGAATCACAAATCGCCCAACTTAAGGCCGAGCACGAGGTTGAGAGGCGGAAACTTTGTAGCGGCTATATTATTGCCAGCCGGTCAAGAGACCATGAACAGAGAGCCAACCGGCAGCTGATCGATCTGCTAAACGAACGAACAAAGGAAGCTCAGGAAAATATGAGTCAGGCAATTGCAGAGCATACGGAGCAGAAACGAGCACTAGAAGAGAAGATCTTTGAGCTTGCTGGGGGTGTCGGATGTGCATCTGAAGGGGCTATGAAATTCAATTTTGAAGCAGTGGTAACAAAGATCAGTAGCCAAGTCCCTAACATGTTTAGAGAGGCAGACCAATCCAATCAGCAGCACCGGCAGATCCTCAATTACCTCGGGGGGAAAGGGGAAGTTAATTACCTGCGTTTCCTTGATGAGTACGGTTCGGACGTGTGGTACCACATTTGCAGTATGCTTGTGTTTGACAGCATATGGCGCGAGATCGAACAGAAATTCTGTATCTGTGCAGACGAAGCGATTTACGCAATAGACCAAGGGAAATCTCCTGGCGCATCAATTGATCACGCTTTACGGGTGGTGGAGAACGTTGGCGTTAGTCATGATGAAGAAGGTAAGGCTTATCACTGTCTTAGCGGTTGACATAATAGCCACGGCTTACACGAGACTAGGGAAACGAAAACTCACACTTCAATGGAGGGCTCAAACTATCAGGCTCCTCCTTCTTTTGGCCGATATTGACCTGACAAAGGCGTCTGAAAGCCCCGAAAGTCGCGAGAAAGTCTTTAAGAAAACACCAAGCCTCAAAATTGCAATAGATAAGATCACCCAAGCAGCAACTCAGAACCTCTTGGAATATACCTTGTGGGGGGAGTCAGATTCCACAGACAAACAAACGCGAAGGCTCTACAAGGCAATTTTCCCTTGGGCATCAGAACTCACTTTCCTATGGCTGAACACCCGTTTGTCTGGGAAAGACTACTCTTTCCGCCGGTATGGGAGTGAAGATGAAGTGAACCCGGAGTTCATGAAGGTGGTATTTTCAAATCAGGAAGTAGAAGGAGAGATCAAGAAGAGGAGCTCGGTCTTCTCAGCGAAGGTATCACAGAGGGTGGCACTCACTATCTACCCAGCTTTCATTAAACCTGGGGGGATTTGCCTCTTTAGAGCTGGAGTAATTGCCTGTACCACAAGCCCGAAATCGACTGGCTTGAAGGGTTATTTTAGTAACTAGGACAATTTTCATGTAATACCAACCGTGGTTCTTCCGTAACTGACTCCATTCTGCGTCGGGTTATATTTCCTTTGTTAGGTCGAGCGATGACTTGGGGATTTAAGTACGTAGCTGGGTAACCTGGCCTGGTGCCAACACATTAGGGGGGCAAATCTCCAAACGGTTTCATAAATACCATCAGAACGCGCGTCTTTTACAACCTATTATTCTGTCATTCTCGTGTGCGGCTTAAACTCTGTCACTGTTGAAAGGTGACGTGGTAGAAATGGATCAATTGCTATATACAACGATTGTTCCTTGAAGCTAGTAGGTAGGTAGGAAAATTTCTCGTTGGGCGACGGGGCTATAAGGCGGTGGAAGAGGAGCCAGTACAACTTGACTTACTCCTATTCTGCACCACGGGTAATTGGCTTGCATATCGGTGTTCGGCTGTCTCTTCCAGACAAAGAAGCTGGCTGGAAGTGAATCATTGACGCGTAGAAAGCTGGAACGCTACGTGACGTGATAGTTCTGGTAAGCAGTGCGCAAAAGCGGCATCCTGACCCCTCTCATAAGTTGCCCGCTGCGTGGCTCAGCTCCATCGCAGCATCACAGCTTCAGCAAATGGCCTCTTCCGCATCCGACCTACCGGGGATGACGACGGTTGACCCTAGGGGCGATGTAGTGTTTGAAGTGGGCACAAACGACCTCAGGGCGCAGCTTCTGGTCTCCTCGAAAGTCCTTGGCCTCGCCTCGCCGGTGTTCATGGCGATGTTCAAACGCGGTTTCCAAGAGGGCGAGAACCTCTTTTCCGGATCCCTCCACCCCGTTCAGCTTCCTGATGACGATCCCGAGGCCGTTACTATGCTCTGCAACATCCTGCACCTTCGCCATCGCCAAATCCCGCGCGTGGTGACCTTGGAGACTCTTACAAAGATGGCCGTGATATGTGATAAGTATGATTGCGGAGGTGCCGTCACATCCTGGGGTATCATCTGGCTCCAGCCGTGGGCCAATTCTACAGGTATTGACGAACTTGAAAAGCTTCTGTTCATCACGTACAGCCTAGATGTCCCGGATATGTTTACCAGAATCTCGCGCTCTCTTGTGACCCTACATACTAGGCCGTTTGGGCATAACCCCATGTCCACAGCGGTTGATATCCTCCCAGAAGGTATTTTCGGTATGGTACAGATGGATATGCTTGAGTATGCGATAGGGTCTTGTGGCTAACTGTTCTAGATGATATTGAGAATTATAGGGAAAGTATATACAGCGACCTACGAAGAGCTATCGAAAATGGAATATCTTCTATGATCGATGGGAATGATGCCGACAAGCCTTGCGTACGTTCTGTCGTCGGTCTGTATTTCCAAAACCTGTTGAAGGTTGGCCTATGGCCCCTATCGGATTCTCTTCGCAAGTATAGTGTTTCGGGCATAATTACAAAAATATCTAATCTCGAGGAACTGGAAGACGATTCCGCGCGCTGTATTCCTGACTGCTTATGCATGAGGAGAGAATACATAAAGCCCCGTCTACAGGAAGCATTGGAGGATATTTTTCGCGGTATCGAAGGGTTTTGCTTGGACTGCGTGAAGACAGAAGGATTCTCGAGCGAGCAGCAGAGCTGCCGGATTTCCCATACCCTAGAGAGTTGGAGACAGTTGGGATGACGGCGTTGAGCATTGCAATCGACGCGCGAACCAATGAGTTCCCTTTGGCGCGAAATGGGAGCAAGCGACTTTGTACTAGCCCCTATTCAGGCGCCCCAGCTCCCAACAAGAATTCCAATAACGCGCTCGCTGTACATAGAATCAATCATCTATTCTACCCTTAATCTTTAATAGTTGCGACATATGACCTCGGAGCTCTTGGAAACACACTTCGCATTCGTGCTATCATCTGGATACACGAAGCTGAGAGGTCTCTATAGAGACCTCTCATCAAAGGATCGTCGTGTCGCGGCCATGCTGCTAGCGCAGCTACATAATATAAAGGAATCTAATCTACTATCTTGCCAGCTGACCTGGCGAGTCTAAAGAAGTGACATCCGCCGGCCAAGAAAAGCTCACGAGCGTCATTGGCATATTCGTGGCGACTGAAAAACAAAATAACAATGTATCGAAATGGTCGCATCGATAGTATATGAGTGTGTGTGTGGCTTGGACAGGGTTCTCATATTTTAATTCAAGAAACGGGGATACTGGCTAATCTGTGTATTTGTACGCCCAGTACTTGGTTATTGTATAGTGTTGGCCGGGAATAAGGGTCTGCCCTAAGCGTGTTTTCCGACCGGAGTTAGGGCCCTCACGTGTATATATACGCCACAAACCTCTCGTAGAATCTACAAGCGTCACCTCCACAACTGGCCTCAGGAACACCCTTTTCAATAACGCTTGATAGGGCGGAATACAACTGATTGAGTGGCATAAGAAACAGGTAGCTATAATGACGGAACCGCCCACGACAAAGCGCTCCAACCCAATCTACTATACTTTTACCTCAAGAAAACTCAAACCAGTTAACATTGACGAAATCCCCTGGTTGCCCACTTTTGAATACCAAAAACACATTGTGAAGTCCCGCCACTGTACTCATATTCGCCGGAGCCGTCTTCCAACTCTGCCAGCCTCCCGTGTTCGCGACCGATAGACTCGCTGTGGGGGCAGCATTCAGGTTGTCCAGCACAACGTTCACCAGCCCGCTCACGCCCTCTGGGGCACCCGATGCGATTCGGACTTTGAATTGGGACAAGCCGCGACCAAAGTCGAGACCGTCAAAACGGAGCCAGTCTCCGTTAGCAATCCAGCCAACATCACGGCCACCGCCGAGGTCAGAGCAAGGTTCTGTGTTTACTCCGTTGCTGGAGGTGAAAGATTCCGCTCGAGTTGTCGAGGCAGCGCTCCGGGGGTTGCCGTTAGGATCCCCATGAGGAATATCTGGCCTTTGCACTCCGCCAACCCCACCAACGGCGATGGTAAGCAGGCTAGGGTTCGGGTCCCACACTGAACCGGACTGGTCCTTCCCGCCACTCGGCACAACGTCGTCATACGGGAAGGCATAACCTCTCTTATCGAGACTCACTTGATGTACAATGCGCGAATAGTGGTTCGTAATGGGTTCCCTATAGTATTCGTCCGTATTCCCGTGAGGTTCGTGAGATGAACGGAGAAGGGTTGAGCGGTTGAATGCCGCGCTGATGCGTGGAACTAAGGCAGCCATAGCCGGTGACGTCACGACGAAAGGGCCTGTGCTGCAGGAGAAAATGTCCCGTGTACTCGGCTTTGAGAAGCTTCCAAGACCGGGGAACGTGAGCCGGCCGTCGGGACCAACAGTGCCGCTGACGACACCCCAATCAGCTTGGGTGTCGACCGTGAGGGGGCCGTTCCTGTACTTGTCCCAAACACGGTTGACGAAGGGGTCAAAGTATCCCGGGAAGAGCGATGAGTTCACCACCATACCAAGATTCGGACTGAGAGCCCTGAGGTTCCTCCCACGGCTCGAAACAATCAACCCACCCCACCCTGCCCCATCGATAGCCTGCTGCGATGCCAGCTCATTGCACACCTTATCCAACCCACCCTCGGGAATACCCACCACACTCTTCTCCTCTCCGCTGCTATTCCTGAGCGTCAACGAGATCGGGATTGACACGAAATCGACGTAACTAATATTGGCATAGAGCTGCTCTGCATTGAATGTGAGTTCGCAGAACCCCCAGGTGGTGGCAATATTCGGATCCGAGGGATTCGACACTGAAGGTTCAACGAGACCCGGGCCAGGGTTGAGAAGGAAGACTAGGGGAGTGTCGATAGACAGCCAGATCCGGGCGCTGGAGATGCGGGGGATGGTGGCTGTGATGGTAGAGCCAGGCGATCCGAGACGGATGCCACAGTCCACGGCGAGAGGTGAGAGGCTGGACGAAGGAGAGGTGGGGTAGTAGGGAGTTTGGCCATCGGCTTGGATGAGAAAGATGGAGCTATTGTCGACATTTCGGCCGGTAATATAGGCGTAGACAGCGGGGGATGAGGTATTGTTTTTGAGGGCAAGCCTGAGAGTTAAAGGTGTCATGGCGGCTGGCTGTCGATATCGATAAAATCCCACAAAGTTGTTGACCGCTAAGGACGAATACTGGATAGGCCGAGTGGGTTTTAACGGCTTAGAATGGTGTCGGTAGAAAGCTGAGCAAGCGTTAGCAAGGGTCCTTATATACGTAAAAAAAGCCTAGGAACACACGCACACTCCACAAGTTCCTTTATGCACTCACCTCTTCCGACCCACCCACCCTCCAACCTCCCACCCATCCACTGGAGTCATAGAACGCAGTAATGAGTTGTAACAGCAGCCTTGCGGTAACCGCACGGAGGCATCCGCAACCAGCTCCAGCCCCCAAGTCTCGAGCCAGTCCAAAGCTCCACCTCAGGCTGCCACCACTGCTCCACCACCCACACCCACAGCAGGATACGTAAGCCGGGACAGGGTCCCCCCGAACGGGCGGGATGATTCCTATGCTGTCAGCTGCGGCAGACCCGTAGCCAGTGCCGTCCCTCGGACGAGTGCGCGTAGAGCGGGCCAGGTGTGGAGACAAGAGTCTAGACTGACGGCAGTGGTGGCAGTGGTGGCATCAATGGGCTGCGCTGTCAGACAACCGGTTCTCCAGCTTGCGATCGGGACGGGCGATTGGATAGTTGTTTGTGCGTGAGGCTGGGGCAGTGCGATGCCCGATTAGCGGCCCGACCTGCTTCCGGCAATCTGACAGGCGGGAAAGATCACTTGACCCAGGCATTTTGCTCTTGTGTGTCATCGCCGGCAACCACCACCACAGGCAAACCGCCATGGCGATTGCCCAGCGCCGGTGACAGCATTTAGGGGGCGGTGATCGGGTGCGCCCAGCATTCTCGGTGACATCATTCATCACAGCAACGCGCCAGCATCCTTCCCTGGTTCGACCTGTTGTTCTATTGGCTATCAATCTAGTTGTTCTATTCTACCCACCCCCGACAGCTCCCCGGGATCAGGTCTCCGACTCGGGAGATGTTAACATCATGTCACGTTCAATTGTGTCCATAAACTGACGAGTGGTGGCTGTGTGTTCGGCCTTTGCGCGGACGAATCTGTCGTTGAAACCCACGACCTGGACTACATACTGCGGAACCACTATCTCGGTGCGCACCTCAGATAATCCACGGACCGTGCGAAGCGGGTCCAGATTCCACGCCAATACTTGGCGGATGTGGTCTGGCTTTGCCATATTATGGCGGAACCAGGTGGGGACCAAGGCTAGAGAGAGGTCAAGTCGTTTCAGACGTTGCATTGCTGAGAGGCAGCGTGCTAACACGGAGGTACCTTCCCTGCCCCCTTGATCCATAGCTGGGCCGTCTGTCTCCGCTGAACGGCGATCTGCCAAAAAAATCTTGACCTTTAAGAATCGGATCGCTTGGAATATCGAAGGAGGCGGGCCGTGAGGTTGAATTGTCCGGTTCAGCAGATACACCGTATCGACACGGAGCTCAACGAAATAAAACGCAGAGCCGTACCACATCTCAAGGACCTCCTCGTTTATCATTCGATTGACGCGCAGGATCGCCGGACAGCAAGGTTCACCATCCTCTCGAAATGGCGGCGGCGGGGACCGCTTGCGAAAGACTCGAACTGCGAGGTTGGGTATTAAGTAGCGATAGACAAGCCTACGTAGCTCAGCCGGCAGACCCAGGAATGGGAAGTGCGCCGGCGAAGCGGTAGCGACAGCTACAGCTATACACAAATTAGCCAGGTTGCCTGTGAGAATAGACGGGATGGTAGATGGCGCGCACCTGGAGACATGGGCCCATTGTGGTCTCGGTAACTGGCAGGAGGAGGGAAGATCGACCGGCCCCCACAGCGCCGATGTAGGTTGCGGTGTGGCGGAAAGGCGTGCGTATACCGCGCAGTTGGAGGTCAACGGTGAGCAGAAAAGGAATAAGAACCAGCGGTGGCGGTGAGCTATTAAAGCCAACTGTGAGGATCCAACCAGGGCCTTGCGGCGCTGGAATATGAGCGCGGCTTGCCCATACCGCGCCACAGACTCTTCACTCCCCAGAATGCGCATGACAGGATGACGTAATATGGGTTCCAACTCGCTGGCCAATGGGCGGGTATTCGCAACATTCACCTCCCCACTCCATCCTCTCAATTTCGCGCCCCATCAGAGTCTGGATATGAAAATCCACGTTATAAACTAGCCTCGAATCTCGACCATTACTGGAGCCTAAGGAAGCAAAGACGCACCTCTGCGCCTGGAATCCGTTGTCTGATTTCCGATAGATATAGTCTTAAACTCCGCGAGTACCGCTCTTTCGATGCAGGGTTATACAGCTGAATTCGGCGTTTAAGGCGCTGGTTTAAATACTTTTTTAAACTTGGCAATTGCTTTTCGTTGATGCCACAATAAACCCTTTACTTAAGGTAAAAGCATCTTCTCGTTGTTATTAGGGTATTGGGCAGCTAGGGTTAGCCCCGCGCTCGCGGCTTAGCTTGCATGAGACTAGAAAAGCTCCGCCATCGCGGTGTCACATTCGGTGCAATCTACACCCCGCTTCTCCAACAAACAGGTCCTACTTGGGGACGGTCACTGGGCGGATGAGCAGTCATTATTAGTTCATATTGCGTGTGTGGGGCAATCGAACGCTTCCTTGTTCCATCCACTCCCGGAGTTGTTGTTTATCCTGAGATAGCTACGAGTCTTTTAAGAGGTGCGAGACAATAGAAATGAACAGAGAAACCCAACCCAAAGCCCATACACTGTGCCAAACACCCTCCGCCACATTCCTGCAAACCCCCCCATTCCCCCCCCCCCCCGCTTAGCGCCACAGCTGCGCCTACGGTACCACAACACACCTACAGCCCCCGCATCCCACGTCCTTTGCACACCCGCATCCGCACCACCAATCCTTAATACCGGGCAAAACGGACTTGTCTTCCGCGCCTGTATCAGCTGGTTCTAGGCTACCCTTGCACGTATATTGAGGGTCTAGATTCATTCATCACGCGTTAGCAGACGTTTTGTTTGACCGACAGAAAAATATGGGGAAGCCCGAGTCAGCCTGGCTTGGGGCGGGGTGGTGGAGGCAACGCACAGCACATCCGCAGACAAGCAAAATCAACTTTAATCCCCGTGCTGGCCTCGATGAGAGAACAGGGGTTGTGGCATCCACATGGGACCACCTTGCCGACAACGGGACAAGAGGTAGAGTTGTCGGGTGTGGGTGATGCGGAGGCAGTGCCGAGAACGGCCGCAAGGAGAGTAAGAGTTGCTAGGGGAAAGTGCATCTTGTCTTTGGGGTGGGTGAGTCTTGAAGGAATTGCTGTTTGGTGGTAGGTCGATGTGATGTGATGACTAGTAGCATTCCAGAGGGTCTGTATTGCCGTTATATATTCGAGAGAGCTCGTAGCAGTGCCCCCCCCTTCCCCTCTTCCTCTTCACGCCAAGCTCCCAATCTCCCAATTCCTATTTCAGTACTCCCCATGTTACAATAGATACGATATCGTATCGCTCCAAGCAACCCCTCGTCCTTCCCCACCAACGACGGGGGGCTGATCGAGCTGCGTCGGAATGCGCTACATCAACGAACCCGTAAGAGTCGAGTTATTCCAAGCCACCGGGATACATGAGGTCTGGGGATCAATAAAAAATGCTGCGTCTTGCTCTCGTTGGAGCGTGAGATCGGAAAATATTCAGGGGAAGAGGTTTTCTTGGCAGCTGATTGGAGTTCAGCTCGGCGGGGCTGTGTCTAAAAAGGGGACCCAAGCAGATCAATCGAACACGAAAAGGACCAGCATCACTTCTTACGGTGCGTCCCGCCGGTGCGCATCTCCGTATGGTGCCCCAAGATCCTTCCTCGTGACGTTCGTCTTTCGGGACCTGATTGCGTCGCGCATTTCCCTTGGCTCTCTCTCTTGCGCGAGGGATGGGTAAGCTGAATCAACCGTATAGCGCCGGGCGATGGATCGCCGCCGTTCGGCATCCCGCCTCACCATACCATCTCCCGACTAATCGGGGAGACGGTGTCACGGACAGCTCTAAATTTAGAGGTAGTGGTGTTTTTCTATGGCCGATCCAAACAATCCTACCCAATGGGGGGGGAATTAAGTGAGCGAGCGAATATACTAGACTTGCTGGATCAATCAATACCTGAAGGTATCTCGTAATATTTAGCTGATCGCATTTATTCTGCGCATTTTTTCAGCGCGAGAGGTTTCCCAATGCCCAATGCCCAAGGTCTAGATGCCGACCAGACCAAACAAAACGCTCTCCCTGATTATCCGACCGTGTCTTCGCTAGATAATCTAGGCCATTTCATCTGAAACTCTATCCACCTTCTCTCATAATCTCTTACTGTTCCCGGCAACACCGACGAGCGCTATCGAGACACCAACGATTCCTTCCCTTTTCTTTCTCCCACGCAATCTCCGTTCTCGACTGTAGGAAAGTACATTTTTGTTGATGTGCCAATCACAAAGGAGATGATATGACTGTGGCAAAGTATATATTTGCATCCATCAAGCCTTCGGGCCAGCTGTGTAGCACTCTAGGAATGCACCTCCGGTTGTGTTGATGCATATACGGGACACTGAGAGGCGTGGAGTGGCCGCTCAGAGTGAAATGCCCAGCAAATTCAGCGAAGAGCTTTTGGATAAAATACTGGGTCATTGTGGCGGAGTTGAGAAACGGTACCGGTTTGCTGCGTAAAATAGTCTAGGTAGCAGATACGAAACGGCTACTGATCCGCCCCCCACACAAAACCTTAAGCCACGGTGGTGTATTTATCCTATAAAAGCGACATCAACCACAACGCTCTTCCAACTCCCGCCGGGTCTTTTTTGCGAGCGGTGCTGTAGGTTCTAAAATCTGCGTAGTCCACACCTCCATGTATCTTGCTCAGCCAGTAGTTGGGGTCTTTATGGCGGGGTATGTTGAGCATTGCAATCAACGCGTGAACCAGTGGTTTTCCCTGTGGCGCGGAATAGGAGCCAGCGACTTCGCGTCGAGCGCCCAACAAGAATTTTCTCGCTCGCTCCTTCGTGCTAGCAACAAGCTCGCTGTACTTAGCAATCCACTCTATTCTACACTTAATATCCAATAGAGTACTAGCTATAGTCGCAAGATTCGACAGAGCGTGTAAAATTAAGGTAGGGTAAGTAATAGCCCGTTAGAGGGCGGCACTGTTTTTCGAGGTCGGTTGGATTCGCCAACGGAGTATCTTTTCAGTAGGGATAGCAGTACCCTGGGGAGTGTAAGGAGTGATATAGAGATAGCCATTAGGACCGGGCACTTTAGCATTAGTCTCGTCAATCTCATCTAGCCACTTCGTTGGAAATAGACGCTTTGGGGCCCCAACTTACGCATACGACGAAGCCTTGGAGCTCACACTCGAGAGCCTCCCCCCTATTCCCAATGGGGCCTCTCTGGGCTCCCGATTTTCCCTCATTAACGATGGGAGCTTTTCTGCAAGCACCGCATCTGCAGCTATGGGCCCTCCAATCCTACTCCGGAAGTCTCCAACTAAACGCTCCAGCTGCTGCGAGGCGGTTCTGCACACGTTTCTTATCCTGGCGGCGATGCTGAACACCGGCAACATCGCCGCTGCCAATTTCCAATATATTCTGTCCGCGGTTTCGGGTTTTCGTGACCGCACAGCGATTGTCTGAGAATATAAGAGGTGTGAAGGAGGGAGGGAGATCTAGCTTTTATTACCCCCCAAGCCGCCCCCACTCCCACCGCCCTCCACTAAGGATGCAGATGCGGACCGAGTGCTCCCTGTTGCCATTAGCAATAGCAGATATATTTATCGTATCCCGATCTCCCACCTATCCGCGGGCCAGCAAGGCCGATCAAAAGTGCGTCCCGGGTCTCTCCCGAATCAGGTTCCGGCTATCTATTAACCCATAAGCATGCCGCCCGGTGGCAGACGATCCTCGGGGTGGAAGCTGGAAAAAGGACAGAGTCCCCGACTGTGTGGAGAGGAAAAAGACCGATTCCTCAGAACTGAATGCGATAAAATGCGATAATATTTCACGCAAAAAGGTCCGATCCTGCTACGTTCCCACTCATCTTACTTGCCTCGACAAGCGCTTCAAAGTGGCCCTCTCGCACCCTAAATGCGACCGCGGGAAGGTTTTCATTTTCGCGTTTTTGGTGTTCCACTCAGAAGCTCTCGGGAAAGAGCTGGACTACGATGACATGCGACCGGGGAAAATTGTAAATACCAACCTACGCGACCTCCCAGAACACTGGAATGGAGATGGAATGGAGATGAGTTGGGGATTGCGGGACTCAACAGCCATTGTACAAATAACTACCAGCAGAGGCCGAACTCCCGCCAGGGATTCAGTACAACATTGGACACCGCTCGCTGATTTCCAACCGCGACTGAAGCCAAGAGCAGCAGGTGCAAAACTTCCGCGTAGCCCTGCGATACTGCGAGAGGTATCGCGGATTCCGCGCTTGCAAGCACACACTCAACAGGCTGTCACACTTCGTCTCCCCGGAGAGACCGAATGCCGCAGGATCAAAGAGACAACACATTGTCTCCGAGATGACGCCATGATCGTTTTATCGCCGCCATCGCTCGCCTGCTATAAAAGCCATCTTTCTAAGCGGCTTTCTCAGCCAACAGGTAAGCTGACGTCCCATGCCCCTGCCCAGTTCTGTGTCAGCTGGAGACTCCGATATCCAGCAACCAAATCTCGTAGGTGCAAACCAACCTTTCCTGACCGGTGGTGCGGACACACGCAAGTCTAGCCCTTGTCGTGTGAGCGAGGAGCCCACGCCAAGTGTTGGTTGGATTCAGGCGGTAAATCCAGCAAAGATGTAGATGGATCCAATTGGCATGAGCATGATGAAGAAGAGAGGACGGAGGAAGCAGAGTTTCTCGCAGCTACGTAGCAGCCGCCTTGGCAGCAGCACGCTGCCAAGATAGAGTCGACACCCAATTCTAACACCCAGCACCTGTCAACTCCCCAGTTGTGTGTTGTGTTGGGGAGGTCCTTCGAGGAGCTCCCCTTGATCCCTCCTTACTAGGGTGTAAGCAGCTCCGATAAACGGCTCTGCAGACCCTCTATCGCGATCGCGCCACCGGAGCAAGCTGCACGCATCGTGTTGCGAGTGGGCGATGGCAAACGACAAGGCGAAACGACCAACGGACTCCAACCGCGCCGATGGTTGATGGTTGTGATGCTCTTCAGCCCAATATCCGAGCACACCGAGATCTCAGCCAACCGGTTACTTGCACATCGCGCCTGCTCCCAAATATTCTAGCTCCCATGGGTAATTGCCGCCAGATTGAGAGCCGCCCAAACCCTTTGCACGGCTGGCGCCTGGGAGACCCGTTCGACGGATAGCCCAAGGCTGTCATGTTCGCTACCGCCTGGGAGCCCGGTCTGGAGCACTTCATTTTCCTGCTGCATGTGCGCCGGGGTCAATGTTCGTTCCCAACGTCTAGGAAACGAACCTTGACTGTTTGCGCTGACGTTTTTTACGAACGGCGTTGTCTCTCTTTGTTTCCTGATTGTCTGTCGTCTGGACGTTCAGGGTGAGTGACAAGGGACGGATGGACGGCTGGGCCATAGGAGAAGGAAGGAAGAGGCCGGGGTGGTGGGGTTGTTGGGTGCCTCTGACATCTCGTGTGTTTCGCCCTGCCCTGTTCGGCAGCGTTGTCTCCCCTTCAGGATTAATATCTGCTCTCAACTTGGTCCACAGGAGTGGATGCAGACCTGGCTGGTTATGTCTCTGGATATCCATTTTTGTTGGCGATCATATATGCACTCGTTCTTGATGCGTCCCCTAAACGCTTCCTGGGAACGTCAGCGGTTAGGATGTGAAAGGCGGCTTTGACATTTCTGTTGGTCGCAACGAGCAGGTTATGCAGCATGGGATACACACAAATGCCTCACAATATGATTCATCCTCGGAGGTTCGGACGGAGCACTGTCGAAAGGGGCCTTTGACAGTGAGCGGACTTCTCATGCTGCCACGCAATACCCGCGTCCGAACCCAGAATGGCGAAACTGGGAGGCATCCAATCATACGCCACCACAGAATTGTTGTCTGTCGGCCAGGTGAGTATATAACCTCATCAGAGGGTCGGTTGAAATTAGGCTTTCATTCTCTAAGTAATCCAGTCTAGTCTACTACAGGTGAAAAGCAATAACACATACCTAACGGCGGATACCTATCACCTATCTGATTCAGTCATTTTCTATCAGCAATATCAACTCTGCGTTAATCTCAAACCATTTCGATTGTTCACGCCCAGAACACCCATTACAGACAAACCCAAAGCGATCATCCCGCCCCCCTCTCCCCACTAGCAAGAAATATGGTCCAGAAGATTTCAGCCATGAAGTCTTTCGTGGCTCTCCTCTACCTTATCACCACCGCGGGACTCGCCCTCACCCTCCCAATTCCCGGATGGTGGCCGGATAACGCCGATGAGTATAACTTGTACCAAGAATCCGAGAACCTCATTGGGGACTTTGATGGGAGGGAGAGCGTAAATATTTCGATTGAGTCTAGCGGTACGAGAAAAGCGGAATTTAGCAGGGGACCAACAACGGACCCTGAGGGAAAACCGGAACCTACCGCCAACGGATGGTTCTACGAAAGACACGAGCACTACAGCAGCGTGGACAAGAGGAGACCCGAACCTACACAGGCAGGAGGCTTTTACAAAAGATGGGGTCACCACGACAGTATGGGCAAGAGAGAGCCTGAACCCACCCAGGGCGGAGGCTTTTATATAAGACAGGAGTACCATAGCGGCGTCGACAAGCGGAAGCCCGAACCCACCCAGGGCGGGGGCTTCTACAAAAGATGGGGTCATCACGGCAGTATGGGCAAGAGAGAGCCTGAACCCACCCAGGGCGGAGGATTTTACAAAAAACGGGAGTACCATGGCGGCGCCGACAAGCGGAAGCCCGAACCCACCCAGGCAGGAGGCTTTTACAAAAGATGGGGTCACCACGATAGTATGGGCAAGAGAGAGCCTGAACCCACCCAGGGCGGAGGATTTTACAAAAGACAGGAGTACCATAGCGGCGCCGACAAGCGGAAGCCCGAACCCACCCAGGCAGGAGGCTTTTACAAAAGGTGGGGTCATCTCGGCAGTATAGGCAAGAGGGAGCCTCAACCCACCCAGGGCGGAGGCTTTTATATAAGACAGGAGTACCAGAGCGGCGTCGACAAGCGGAAGCCCGAACCCACCCAGGCTGGAGGCTTTTACAAAAGGTGGGGTTACCTCGGCAGTATGGGCAAGAGGGAGCCTGAACCCACCCAGGGCGGAGGATTTTACAAAAGACAGGAGTACCATAGCGGCGCCGACAAGCGGAAGCCCGAACCCACCCAGGCAGGAGGCTTTTACAAAAGGTGGGGTCATCTCGGCAGTATAGGCAAGAGGGAGCCTCAACCCACCCAGGGCGGAGGCTTTTACAAAAGACAGGAGTACCAAGGCAGCGTCGGCAAGGAAATCCGAACCTACTAGCCCAGAGGGGCTATTATAGACCCCAAGAACACCCCGGCTGCGCCGAACAACAGAGAACCCGAACCCACTATTGAAAAAGGCTTGATAAGAGATGGGGCGGCTATGTCAGTGCCGACGTGGAGTCGTATAACTAGAAGCTAAACCCGAATTTGCATACTATGGTGGATGCAAAGGTTGGGGTCGACGCGGAGGGACGTCGGTACGCCTCGTCACTAGGGTTGAGGGATGCCTGGCTGGTTGGAACGACTGTAAAAGTGCCGCTTATCAGAAGTCTGTCGATTCTATGTAGTCGATCTATGTAGCTAATATCCAATAAACTTGTTGAAGTTCGCTCACATGGCAATCACATGGTGCCAGGGGTGGCGGTCCCAAACGCAACCCAGACACAACCCCGTGTCAACAAATAGGAGCCAGCGAAACTAAGCTGCCCCGATTATGCGATCGGGAATCTTTACGGGCGAATGTCTTTGCCTTGAGAGTAGCATCTTGCCAATTAAGAACTTATCGTGTATCAAGCAATCTATTGTCTACTTGACTTCTCAACAGAACTCACTCCTCCCCAATACATCCAGTCGACTGCGGGCAGCCCCTGTTCTAGCATCTTTACATAGCAATTACCACTCGAGTCTCCAACGAGGCTTGATCGACGAGAGTTGCTTTGAAGCGCTACCGTTAAGAGTACTAGAATTAGAGGCGGCGATCTCCACGAACCCAGATTTGGTATACGGTGCCTGGGCAGGTAGAAGACTCGGATGCCTCACCTAGCTCGATGAGAGAGTGCTTACCGTTGTATATTAACAAGAGCTTCGAGAATGCGGGATGCGGAATGAATGCATCGCAACCGCTCATCACCAGAATCAAAGACTGCCTACCCCGATTCCTAGAGTTTTCACGGTCCTCCTCATGCCATGTACCCGAGCATTCGGCTCATGCACTGTGAGATCGGCCAACCCCCAGCGCTTTGCCCGAGTAAACTCAGCAAGGGCCCTCCGCTTCGTTTTGGAGTCTGCGGCAAACTAATCGCCGTCCATCACGGCGACCCCCGCCGCGCGTTTAGAATAGATGGATCGCTTGCAGGGAGATCCGATCGGCGTGAGGTTGAAGCCCAAGACCAGAAGCAAGACCGCCAAGTGGCCAGCCCGCCAAGATGGGAGATGGTGGCAATGCCGGACCGCTTTTCTCTGTCGTCCGTAGCCAAAGCCTGAAGTCGGCGGATCATACTCGGCAAGCCCTAAGCCTCATAAGGGCTGGGATCTCGAGAAACATGCTCCCAGTCTCGTTTTCTCCCAGAAGTCGCAGCTGTGGACTGCCAAGGCATTAAAACCGCATCAGAACTGAATCCCAGCCATCCAAGACCTAGCCTCCGTTTCGCCCAGCACCGTTTCATTTGCAAACCTCCAGTAGACTAACCAGACCAAGGCTGAAACGGGTTTCGGTTTGACGAGTTTGATCGCCCTGTCCACCAATGCTGATCGACCCGCCGGAGTAACGAACTCCCTCATTCCGTGTGCTCTCCCGGTTTTGTTACGCGGGACGGGGACCCACAAATATCTCTTCGTCCCGAAGTTTCCCTTTCATCCTCACGATACTATCGCGATGCAGTCGCGACATTACCTGCGCATAAAGCTTGGCGCGCCTCATTTCTGTCAAGCCTGGCTAGATCGCTGTCCTCGTCCTCACAATTACCTGTACCTGAGATATTTCGCTTGCGCCACTGAATCAACGATACAATGCATCTGCCATGAGGAGCCCGATACTCGGTCGTTCATCAAGAATTTAAATAGATGGGTGACCGCTCCCGGTATTAGCATTCACACCTCACCAGCTCATCACACAATTGCAATAATTCTAATCATCTGTCTCTTTTTGCCTGCCGGACAGGTCTTCCTCTCTTCCTCTAGTTTTGTTAATTCCAATCTTCTCTATCCACCTCAACCTATCCACCTCGACTTATCCACCACGACTTATCCACCAAGATAATCCCTTTCCACTTCCGACTGATATACCCAAAAGACGACAAGACTCACAATGCACGCCTACACCAGTCTCGTGTTTGCGCTTGCCGCTCTCTCCTCGGTCTCCCTTGCCTTCCCAGTAGGCCATGGTGCTAAGATGGATCCCAGCGAACGTGGCACTGAGGATGTGTTCCAGCTTCGCCGAAATCTAGTTTCCGCTCCGGCTTCTGGTACAGTGGTATTGCCAGGAACCGACAAACCCAGGCCACTTCAAGCCGCAGAACCAGACGCCGATCAAGGCATATTGGGCGCTCTAGAGGGGTTCGGCAATGAAGAAGGACGACCGGGCCCTAAGTCGTGCGGGAATTGTTACGCCGTTGAGGGTGGGACAAAAGAGAGAGATACGGTCGAAAAAACGCCATCCAGAGCGAAACCGGGGAAGGGTAAGGACGGGGCACCCAAAGAAAAACTCCAGGGCCGGGCACCGGGGGATGCAAAGGCCGGATCGGCCGTTAACAGCAAAGTTTCTAACGGCGACAACAATGGTGCTTCCTCGTCTAGTAAGTCCGCTGGGGCAAATGATTAAGCTCCGCAACAGCCCACAGTCAAATCGGAGCCTGCACCTCCTTCATCCGAGGGCTCAGCTGGCGGTGTGGCGCGTGTAAAGCAGACAGTCGGATAGCGCGGACGGGGGACTGGATGAGCAAACGCTGGTGGGACGGCGAGACAGAGTTCCGAGTTTGACCCAGACGGAATCCCGAAAGTTTCCCTTTTGTTGCCTTTTGTTTTTACTTTGTGGGTAATAGAGGAAAATATAATATCACAAAGGGTGTCGCCCTTTAGACCAGATTGGCGCATTTGTACTCCCCCGCCAGTTGCCGCCGATTGTATCAATGAGAACACCCGTGAAGCCACTCTCGGCAGTAAAAGCCCCAATCCAGTGCCTCTCTCTAGCGGGTAGTGTAGGCTGCTGTTGAACACACGCCAAATTACTAGGATAGGGGCTAACCCTGAGCCCACCCGAGTAATAGGAGTAAAAGAAGAGTTAAAAACCTAGCGGTCGGGTAACAAGATATTGTACACTCGATCCTGAGCCCGCAGGGTTGCAATTAGTTAGCTAGTATCAGCCAGTTCCACTTAGCAGTGGCAGGTTACCTACGTCACCGCTACTTCTTCTCTCAATATAATTAACTACCCACCAGCGACCAAGCTAACCACGGTATTAACATGTGCCCTAGTCGAACAAATGGTTTCTACAGGTATGGAGCCGAGTAAGAAAGGGTTTGTTGTCGCAAGGCACAATTAGAAGGGGAGCGGGGAATGCTACAGCTAAGGAAGGTAGTAGTAGCCCGTTGCGCTTACCAGGAAAGAAGCTAAGGTATTGTTCACGGTACGTCGAAACTAGCGATAGATCAAATTTGACGGGAAAAATAAAAACGAACATCTCAATTCAGCACGGGGACAAAAGGGTCCAGATCCATTCCCCACGCAACCCCCGCTCCCATAGGACATGTAGCCTCGGCACACCACCACCTTTACTCCACGAGATTTGGAACTGCCGACGGTCCCGATGTGCCTTCTTTCGCAAGTTCACGTCCGAATTCCTGAGCCAGATCGAGCACAGTGTGGAGGTGGGAGGCGTCGAGATCCTCCTCACTCTGATCAGCGAGAAGCTTGGCCGTCCGGACACAATACTTAATCTAGAGCAGTCGTTCAATCAGCGATAGCTGCATATGCGAAAAACACGAGCTTAGACCAGCCATCTCCTCGAAAATATGCCTACCTGTCTACCATTAACCTCCTTCTTCGCCAACTCTCTAACGATATCTTCTCCAACTCCGCATCCTGCCGGGAGTGCTGACTTCCAAATAGACAATCTAGCATCCTCATCCAGGTCGTTGAACTTGAGCGCAACATGAATACGCGACTGGAACGCGGGGTCGAAACGTTTAACCCGGTTGGTGGTCATTATAAGAATGCCTTGAAAGTATTCAAGTTCGCGAAGGAAGACGGCGACGAGCTCGCTCCGATAGAAGTCCAGGGATCGTTCTTCGAGAAAGACATCGGCTTCGTCAATGAGTACGACCTGTTGTAAAGAGGGAGGGGGTTAGTTCCAGCTTCTGGAACGCAAACAGAGAAGCGGTGCAAGGCCTGATTTACCGCATTCCAAGTAAAAGCAACACTAAAGATCCCTCGGAGTGCCGTCTCTAGCCCACTAAAATAGGTCCCAAGCTCAGCTGCGCTAACAATGTACAACGGCTGGTGAGTACGTTCAATCATAGCTTCGACCGTGACCGTCTTCCCACTATATAAGATGCTCGTAAGCCTCGGCCCATACGGGGATGACCCAGATAATACACCTACACCCCAGGAGGCCCATGAAGCAGTATCACAAGTCCTTTGCCCTTTCCATCTATGATATCGTTTTGAAGCTCGCTGTCTTCCCGCTGGGCTTTATGGCCTTGTATCATCGCGAGAAGAAGGCGCTTGTGATTGTCGGGGATAAAAACGCGATCGAATGCGTTATGGCTCCACTCTACATCCGTAACGTTTCGGACGAGAAAGCCGCCTAGGCCGTATTAGAGATAATAAAGAACAGAAAAGAGTCGGGCGTACAGTAGATCTTATCCGCGAATGCAAACCCATAAGTATATGGCGGCAGTAGCATTAGCTGTTCGTCGTTGAGCTTCACATCCTCCGTCACGACTCCACCCTCGTCCCCCCTTTTCCTCCCTCTACGGGCCGTGGAACTGGGGTGCATGACGGGATCCGGGCGGGTGCGGAACGCCCGAGGGCTCGGAGACCTCGAGGGAAGCCTCGGCCCTGGATCCACAAAGTCCATATGAAAGCCACGACCGCGTTCAACACCAACAAGATCTTCGTCCCTATCGTTGATGTGTTGGACGGGGTAGTCGTCACCTTCTCCGTCGTCTACGTCACTACAACCTAATTTATCGATATCAATATCGCGGCAAAGTGAGCCTAGCGACTCCAAAGATTCCATGCGAGGGACGCAGTGATTCACAACATTGTGAGCTTCATGGTCAATGATAATTCGGCCTTCGTACTATTGATGAGTTAGACACGACGTCTTCTACACTGGGGAGCTCAAGTCCATCCTTACTGTGTACTGGGTGGCGCCAAAAATCTGGCCCTTGTACTCGCGATGTAGTATCCCCCGAAGAGCCGCGTACTTCCTTCCCCGCTCCAGAATGTCCAGGCGGATTTCGTCTTCTTTAGGATCAAGTGACAGTGGGCGAATCAACAGCTCCGTAATCATCTTGTGGCCATCATATTTACTGATCGCGATTTTATCCGTCACAACGCCATAATCCTTGCCGTCATATTCAACCCTCTTTGCTGCGATCTTGATCTCGAACGTAGTTTGGTGATATTCAGCACCCCTCAATAGCTGGTATTCGCCATCCTTCTTCAGTACAAGAAGCTGGCCGACTCGGAACAAGGAAAAGAGGTCAGCATAAGCAACAACTCCTTCCTTAAGGCGGTCCAAGAGACTGGCGATGGCACTGGCGCACTCCGTCTGCATGAAATTGAGAAGCAATTTCAGATGTTCGGGATAGCGTGGAGCTCCCTCGAAATTCGGACTCGAAAGCTTACTCCAGAGCTCAACAAGTTCAGGAAGTCGGGTCAGGAGAATATCGGTAGGTATCTATGGTCAGTTAGTCATTATCGTTATCGACCCTTTCAATGGGGGGCGCGCGGCTGACCGAAGGCCTCCTAAATGCCAGGAGCGTTAGCCGTAACGAGTAATTTAACCAACAGAAAAGAACAGAAACCAACCGGTGATTCATGAAGTAACGAGTATGCTGTTTCTCCCAGAAGACCAGCTTCATAATGTCCCTCAGGCACCGTGATTGGACATCCACCTTGACGCAGAGAAGGGAGCCTTTGTAGTCGAAAACGCGCCTCACAAGAAATGCGTATTCTTCCCACTCGCTAAGGTCATTGTCCCCCGGGCGTGCTGCCCTGGCCCTAAATGCGCTGTAGGTCTCTGAACGACGGACGACATTGCGGAAGCAGCTGCGGCCATACTCGTCCCCTTCCTGTTCAGGCCTGTCGTCCAGACGGACGAACTCGGCCTTGGTGTTATCGTCCACTATGTCGGCTTTGCGAATCACCTCAGCCTCGTCCAGTCCGGAGTCGCCTCCAACGAAGGATGCAGCATGGTCGACCACCGTCTGCCACATATCGGTCTTGGATTTCCGACCATCAGCCACGGCCATCTGGGCAAGTGTATTCTGTAGCTGGTTCTCTGCACTCAACAAGAAGACGGATGAAGATGGGTGTCTCCAAGGGAAGTGGGAGATGTTTTCCGAAAACCTCCAGCTGCGGCTGAAACTAGCGACAGAATCAGGAGACCAAGAGGTTGCGTTACATATGACTCACCGCTCCCACCAGGGCCTCGGCTAGAGAATTTGGCACCACCAAGCAGCTCTGTAACATATGTTTTATTGTCGAGCCTGTAAGTTTTGGGCAAAACGAAAAGACTTACAGTATTACTACAGGGCAAAATGGTATTTCCAGAGTGAAGCATTTTAGTGCCATAGGAAAGAAAATTTTTACTGCTAGTAGGTAACTGCTGTGGAGAGTATCGGGCCGTTGAGTAGAAGTAAAACACGTCGGTTCGACCACCCACGACGGTCTGACCATGTGTCCACATCTCCCCCAACAAACGCACCCCGAGCGAAATATCCTCCACCTAAAGCAATATGGATTGGAACGAGAGAATCGCTAAGGCACTTGAATGCTATAAGGCTGGGATTTACAAGTCAATTCGTAAGGCCGGAAGAGAAAATAATGTTCCTCATACTACTCTACTCGGTTGGCTCCATGATATAAAGAGCATCCAGAAGGACAACGAACTCAAACAAGCATTGCATCCTAGTGAAGAAGAAGCTCTGATAGTTTAGCTACAGCAACAACAGCAACATGGATTTTTACTTCCCTATTCGATGATAAAGGTAATGGCAGAGTACCTAATTACTAAATAATGTAGTAACCACCAATGAGACACTTTGTCTATTCAAGTGTTAAGTCATAATTGGACTGGATGATTTGTGAATCGGCACTCGTTTCTGAAATCTGTTATCAGTCAACCAATCGAACAGACATGAAATACCACCTATACTCAAAAGAATTTAAAAGATAGTTTAACATCTATCTACAAGCTATTGATATCTATCGAATCAAACCACATAATGTCTATAATATGGACAAAACCAGTTTTCAAATGGGTGATACTGCAAGAAGTTATGTTGTTATTGATAAACGAATCAGTAATACTTGATATACTGATGACGGATTTTGAACAGAAAATTTGACAGCTATTGAATGCGGCTATATGGATGGATCAGTTTTATTATAGTATCTCATCTTTAAAGGCAAAAATCTTCGGAATACTTGGTATAGCAATGTAGCTCCTTGAGACTAGATAGCTGTTGTTATGTCAAGAGCCTGCACTAGCCGCAGGAATGCTATGCAGCAGGGTAACCCTATGTGGTTTCCATTACTGTATTTAGTCGATTGACTGAGCTTCAGGAGGAGGCCAGCGATCAGTTCTTCCACATACTAGAATCGATCCTCTTGCCTTCTGACGTCATACCCACCTATAGCCTACCCAGCGAGTCGTCAGCGACCCCCCGTAGAACCCAGCACTCTAACTAAAGTCTACATACATCTATGTCGACTCGCCGCCATGCCATCAGCGCCCAAGCCGGTCGGACAGTGTCATACTGCCATAACCACCCTAAAAGTCCCTGCAGGAAGTGACCCTTACATGTTAGTTCTAAGGATTGGACTACAGACTTGATTGGAATGACTTGGTTGGAATAAATTTTTGACCAACATACAAAGGCGAAAGCGAATGGCAGGTATCGTGTATTAATCCTTGACAATCATCACAGCTATGTCACGCCTCAGTTTTTGGACTATTGCAAACAGCATAAAATTGTTCCATTACCTTTATTTGCATATACATCGCATATCCTCTAGCCAATGGATTGAGTGTTTTCCTCTGTCAAATATTAGTTCCCATACAAAGTTAAAAACCACTTGCGATTAGATGAACTTTGAATTTCTAAGGCAGAATTTATAAATATCTATAACCTGACTAGGCCACAAGCTTTAACTGTTAAAAATATATAGTCAGGATTTGTGAAAACAAGGTTAAGTGTATTTAATCCAGCAATTGCTATTCATTAACTTCCTGCTAATCCAGATTCACCATATCATTCAGTACTTTGTCTGGAATTTCAGATCTTCAAAACTATATAGTAACTCCAATCAGCTATTCAAGTTGCTCAAGAACTTGAGCCAGATTCTTCAAAGTGAAAGCATGAGGATTTGGATATTGTTAAGTCTAAAATTCAAAAAGCTGCCTTAATAGCAATAGCAAGCAAAGTGATTTTGAAGCAGGAATTGACAAAACTGCATAAATATCATACAAGAAAGTTATTACGAACCTCCGATCTAAGCCCCCGATCGCCTCCGACCTAGCCTCCACGAGCCGTATCGAGTCGCATGAGCTCATCGCTAAACCCACGAACCTCGTGCAAAGCCCTCGAATCTCTACACGGGCCTTAACCATAATGCAAGCCTCTACGCGGACCTCAACTGCGCTGCCCAACGGACCTACGGACTCAACGAACATACGGACAGACCAACCGCGAACTACTACCTCTCGTAGTATAGCCAGCAGGCCCAACCGCGGCTGGCATGGCTCGTAACAATTCGTGGCGGGTTCGAGAGCTTCCTCTTCTTATGTATATAAACGCGAGGCCTCCCTCTATACCTTCTCTCTTCTTTAGCTTTGAATCGTCGAATAGAAGTAATCCTACCTTGCTTTCCAAGCGCCCGGAATCTACGTTCGTGACACCTTGACCATTGCTGAAGCTCAAGAGAAGGAACTGTTTATAATAGCTAAAGTGACTCAACCACAAAAAAGATCCACTAGAGTAACTTAACAGCAATCTCCAACACCAAAAGTAAAAGATATGAGTTTAGAGGAAAGTTTTAAAGATGATGGAAGTAGTATTAGCATTGTAATTGTATATAGATCACGCTGAAAGTAAATAGTTGAAAATTGATTGTACTAATGTAAGTAATCAAACTAATATGTTTTACTTCTAGGATGCTCAATACTCTACTTCATGTAGCTTTCTATTATAAAAAAAAGAGTGGCAATAAGGTAAGTAAGCTACTATGCCAAGAACTCTAGTTAATCATCTAACTCAGATTTTATCTCTATATGATAGTAGTTAAACAAAAATGTTTGCTAATTTCTGACATGAGGACATGAAAATGCATCTTGCTCTCAATATATCACTCTAACGTATTCAGCAAGCGAGCGCCGCAGGCAAGTGAGCGCCGCACTTTTCGCACGCGCAACTACTGCAAGTGCAGATATCTCCACAACTACCTAAGAAAATTAATATATAATAAAAGGAATTAATTTACAGTATCCTAGTGACCAATTGGACACTTTTCTACCCTGTGTCCTACCTCACGGCAGCACCCACATCGCCTTAGTCGCTTTGCAGTTCCATCTGGTTTCATATCACTCCGGAGCATTTCCTCTGAAATTTGTGTACTTGCAGCCAACCCATCCACTAAATCCAGGCCATCCTGTACCCTAAGAGACCCTTGGTGCTGAATCCTCTTTTTTTTCCGCTGTTTTCGCTGTGTTGCAAACTTGTTTGCTTGTCGAAAGGTAGCATTTTCTGCTTCCAAAATCGCTAACTGATGTGTCATTATGTGCGCGCCCTTTAGAAATTGATCAACTGCCTTATTAGTAGCTGTTGGAGAGCTATCTTGATGGCATGCAATCTTTTCCTTAATTAGCTGATTTTGTGCAGTTAATTCAAGAGTGTTGCTAGGTGTTTTTGGTTCCCAAGGAGTATTGTTTGTAGGTGGAGGTGTTGAGGTCCGCAACTGGATATCCAGCTTAGAAATAACTACTTCTGGATCAAATGGAACAAGCCCTGCACCCCTAAAGGCTCCCTTAATGTTGCTTGATATAAAGGTAGCCTCAATAGCTGCTCTAATTGCTGGCAAAAACTCCAGTATGGTGATATGATTGATGCCATTTCTGATCATGTCCTCTACCTGCTTCCCATATGCTCTTTTTAATGGCCCAAAGCAGCTAACATCAAGTGGTTGGAGAAGATGAGAAGAATGTGAAGGCATGCGAATTGTAATGATATTGTTGTCCTTGCAAAAATCCTGAAACTGAAGAGAGATATGACTCTCATGCCCATCAAGAACTAAAAGCCGCCATCCACCAGTTGTATGAGACTTTGTATGCTTTTCAAAGTGCTGCACCCACTGAAAACCAAGCTCATTATTAGTCCAACCGGTTTCACTAACCCCAATAACCCAGTCACCAGGCAATTCCTCACTATACCAAGCTGAAAGGTGGTATTGTCCAGCAAGAATGATAAATGGTGGAATAGCCCAGCCTTATGCACAAACTCCTTGGATAACTGTAGCCCATTCACGATTGCCTGGCTGTATTGCTTTAGGTCTATACCCCTTCTCAGAAGCTGTAACAACCTTTGCTGTTGAAGCAATACCCATCATAAGGCCTGTTTCATCAAAGTTGAAGATGTCATTTTCATGGATCCCATACTTGGTAACAACAGCCTGCATATGGTCAAACCATTGTTGAATAATTTTTGGATCTTTGTTTAGAGCTCTCTGATAGTCATACTTCCGATTAAAACGTGTTTTGAGTTCTAGGGACCGCTTGACAAAGTTTGAAGGCCATTTGTCTCCAACCAACCCGCCCTCGTGTACAGCAAGCAGTTTGTTGGCCATATCTCTAATCATGCTCAACTGGGGTGAAAATCTTCTTGAATCCAAGTCAAGACAATGTTGAATAATCACTGACTCCTCCAGTTCAGTAAATTTTTTCGATTTTGGTATGCAGTCGCGTCTTGAAGGAATTCCAGCATAGCATCGCCTTAGGGTTCTCTCCACTACATCATAGGTCCTTGCAGTATGGCGCACACTTTTAAATTGATTGCGATCGATAGCGGATATAGCTAGAGACATCCTGCCTTCACTTTGGGCCAATTGGGTATGAGGTAGTCGTTACATCGTGGGTGCAAGTCTCGAGGTCGCGTTCCGGGAGCAAAGTGCGGCGCTCACTTGCCTGCGGCGCTCGCTTGCCGAATACATTATATATAATTCTTTAGAACCTCAAAGTGTTAATATATATATTTAAAAACAAAATAAGATACCGAAATTGGAATTAAGTCTTAATAAATATTTTGTAATTGAAAAGTTATATAAGATAAGTTGTTTTATAAAATATATTTTAAGGTTGAAAATATATTATTTGTAAAACTATATCATAAATTTTGAGGATATATAGTAATATTATGACTTATAGTAATAATAAAAAAGCTTAAGTATAATATAATTATATTGCATTTGTAGAGTCAAGATAATTATTATAAAAATAATAAAGCAATCTTAATTAGCAGAAGTAATTTAGGTTCTATGGCTTAAAATAAAAACTAATCACTACTCATTTTACTATAAGTAGCAGATTGCTTAAATATATGATTTCATTAGCTCTGCATTAGTTCTTTTATCCTATACTATTATGTCTATTGACTTGACTTATATTGATAACAGTGATATTATTAATGAGATGTTTTTACTATTTTCATAATATTATTCTTCTGATATATTGCTTTTATAATGATATCTATATTTACTAGGGACTATTTTTTTCAATTGTTTGAAAGTGTTAGAGGGCATATATTTATCAAGTACACTTATGACTACTTGCTTATAGTTTTGTCATTATTGCAGCAGTCTAATATAATTGAGTTTTCCAACAGCTAGAAGATGTTTGAGTAATCTAATACGACTAAGAGTTTCTTAGTAAGAGTCTTATTATTAGTGTCTTATATTTAAAAGCGTTCTAGCTTTGTATTCAAAAAATGACTGAATGTAACGGAGCCACGAGAGCTTGGACCACGGAGCGAGCCTTGCTCGCATTGCCAAGGTTCGTGGCTTGTGAACCCCTTAAGAGACCAATGAGGATGCTTCTTGCAACCTCATCGGTTAACGCACCTATTGTACATAGACCATCGTTAGCATAGACCGACTATATATACTACGAACCTCGAACACATACATGAACCACTAGTTCGTAGCCTCGCCGAGACGACCACCTAATCGTGACTCCGTACGAGCACCTGCGACCACTCACCTAGACCCTAACACTGAGGCTGTGATATGGGACTTAATATTTGTGAAGCTAGAATACTCCTAGAGGGTTGAGGAAGTGGGAAGAGATTGGAGCAATATTATAATAGTTAGATTCTTGTATCTTTTTGATATATGGAATAGTGAAAGCTCTCAACTGATACTAAAGCAGTAAGGTTATCATTGCGAAATTTGGGGCTTTGGCCAGGTACTCTATCTGAGAGCACAGTTAGATGAATATAGATCTTGAAGCTGTAGATAGAGAACAGTTTATATTAATACAGAGGCCAGAAGACAGTGGTTCTTAAAATTGAGACTTGTATATTACAGACTTTAGTTACAATAGAGCTATATCAAGAAACTTGAAAATTTGCAAAATATCATTTTGTGAAGCTGGAACACTTCTGCTAGGTAATGCTTTTGCTAGTTCACTTTTGTTAGTTTAAATACTGAACATTCACTATTTCAAGTATTGAAACAACACCTATTTACTATCATCAATACCATACTTATAAGGCCTTCTCCTTGCCACTTTCACTTTCTTCTTCTCTTCTAATTCCATTTTTCAATACCATAGCCTCTTTTTTCATCAGCATCACTCTCTGCTCAACACGCTCTCACCTTTCTCCTCTTTTCTTCAAGTAGTTCATATTTAAGGCAGGTTCTTATTTAATCTTTTTCTTGCATTTGTATATTCTATACTTACAAATTTATAGTACCACTTATCTATACTTCTACTACTTATTAGTCTCTCAATATTTTAGTGATATGACAAATCTTTTTTGTTTTAATTAATTGATGTATTTTTAACTTCTTTGCGCCCTGAATAGAAATAATGTCCTGACAAACCAAGACAGAATACGGGCATATACTTACCGATATCTATAAAACTCTGAACCTGGACATGAATTAGGGGAAAGAGGTATTCAGAGAGCCTGCTACAAAGGTAATTTTATCTGAACTCTGGGATACGATAAACAAATTGGAGATGGGTCAGGGCAACAAGGAATCTAAAATAATACTAAAAGTTATTAGTGATACCATTAGCAGATACTGAAAAGTATATAACACTTCTAATATCTAGCACTGCCTTGGTCATAACCTCACTGCTGAAGAGGCTATTATGTAAGTGATATATTATCTAATTAAGTAGAGTTCATTTAAAGTTTTTGCAGATCAAGCATATATACTGTCACGAACGTAGATTCCGGGCGCTTGGAAAGCAAGGTAGAACTACTTCTATTCGATGATTCAAAGCTAAAGAAGAGAGGAGATATAGAAGGAGACCTCGTGTTTATATATATAAGAAGGGAAAGCTCTCGAACCCGCCACAAACTGTCACGAGCAATACCAACCGTGGTTGGGTGAGCTAGCTATACTACGAGCAGTAGTGGTTCATGGCGTTCGTAGGTTGATTGGATAGCACGGTTGAGGTCCATGTAGAGGCTTACATCATAGTCAAGGCCCGTGTAGAGGTTTGAGGGCTTTGCGCGAGGTTCGTGGGTCTGGTGATGAGCTCATGCGGCTTGTGGAGGCTAGATCCATATGGCTTGTGGAGGCTAGATCGGAGGCAATCGGAGGCTTGTAACATATACCTGATAGCCTTAGCTGGGGTTTTGCCATAATACAGTATTATCTTTACAAACTAAATAAGTCAGATTATACCCCTAGACCTGACACTGAAAGTGGCTTGGTATTTTCAAACTGCAGGCCCTTGAATCATAAACCCTTAAACACTAAATGGTCAAAATTGGCGATATATATATCACTAGAGTCATCAATACTATCAGTGCTGAAAGCAGTCAAAGTTCCAAAGATAGGGAGATCGATGTCCAGTACAGTTACCACTAATATTAAGAAGCATATATGGATCCATTGGATCATAAGTGCATTAAAGGAAATTAGTTTGATTCCCAAATACAAGAAAAATGTTATCAACAAGATACCATTATTGATGCTACGAGGCAACAGGCTGAATTAAAGCGGGCAAGACGATCTTCCGTAGCGTCGTCCCTGGGACATCCCATAAATAACGAGGCCAATCCGGCTGTCCTCGTCACTGAGGACTGGGCAATGCGGCTAAAAGCGGATGCTCGAGGCGTGGCCGCAGTGGCTGCGTCGATGGTCAGATGTGTTATTACCTCTCGGCGGAAACGACATGCAACTACGGGCTAGGGTCTTCATCGACTTAGCCCTGCATTGGTGAATAGTTGGCAACTCGGGCTCCACCTTTCATAGGGCTGTCGCGTCGTGACCGCACTGTCCCCTCCATCCTGAATCTGCGGAACCTTGATCCTGTTATGCCGCACGAACTTGGTCGTTGCCGGTACACTACCGGCGAAAGGGGGTGACGAGAACCCTGGTCTGCGTTGAGCTCAACCGGCGCAGAAACCGTGAGCAGGATTATGGGGGGGGGAGCAAAATGATGAGCGGAAAAGCGGAAATGATAGCATTCCGGTCCTGAACCCCTATCCACCCAATTGACAGCTTTGAATTTGCAAATACGAAGACCCCTCATATGTGCGAGATAGGACTATAGTCTCTTACCGTCAGGTGTCGTCTCCTCTTACTTTACTTTTTGTGGCAATGCACATTTTCATGCTTCCGAAGTCCGTCGGGATTTTGGAACCCCTAGGGTTTCCTGCGTCTTAATAAGGATTTCTTTCGCTTCCTTATTCCTGAGTTTATCGTATACTGTCTATTTCCATTTGGGGCGCTAGGGTGTTCATTCCCGTACCTTAAGACGGCCGCTCCAGTTTGGTACAGACACACCAGCTCGTGTTTCCATTAATGTACAAGAGTCATTATCCCTCATTCTGCGTTCGCAACGCGTGCCCCTGTGCCTCTCTTGTCATTCCAACAAGACCCGGCTCTTTCGTCCGGAACAGTTCCCCCGTTGCAACCAGACCCGCCCATTCGCGTTCTATTAATTCATCTTCTGACCATGACTGGCTACTGTCACTCATAGTGGGCTCTATTACCAGGTGTCCCCATTCTTCCCTGCGATCAGATAACCCCAAAAAATACTCTGTCATTCCCACCGATTTATTCCATCGAATACTCTGCAATTACCAGTTTTTTATATATTCTAACTCTTCCACCCCCTCCTTTCTTTATTTTATTCTTTTACCATTGGTTTTATTCTCTGACTAAGCTTTTTTTTTCTATACGTCATATATTATATACTGTTGGAACATCGCCGCAAGACTTACGTTCGCGATAGCGCAGGTGAGGCGGAACTACCCGAGTCAACCCCGTGGCGGCGAATAGGAGCCAGCCAATTTGCGTAGCTCCTATTTGCCCAGCCCGGATGGCTAGCGAAGAAAAAAGTCCTCACTACCCGTGTCTTCACACATTCTTCTCCTTCATGTACAGTACCATCTACAATCGTGAATAGAACCATTCTCATTCGGAACCCAGCTGCAGCTGAGCTCTATCGCGCGCGAAACCCTGTGTTTCCTACATATACATACATATAATAAAAAAATTTTTAAAAATTTTATGATTTATAAAAAAGCACCACCCATGTACGTGTATACGGCTCAAGCGACCTACCACCCAAAACACTACACCGACCTAGAAACATGCCGCGGTGTGGCTTGCCGTCATCATGGCGGTAGTCTATGGCATTGCCATAGCGTACGGGTCGGAATAGAGTAGGGTTCTCAGGGTTGAATGCCCTAATGCGTTGTTAAGACGGGTTGCCTACTTTGGGGCACAAGAAGCTACGCCGTGAGGTATGTGTGTAAGGACAGAACCTCGCGGGCATGGCCTCGGCCAATGTGACCATCCTCTGGCTGGCATATAAGTAACGCAGAGGGTAGCTAGAGTTGATAATTTGTCGAGTCAATTAAGAAGTAACCTACGCATAAGCCTGCCGACTGTTGAGCATGACCATGGTTGTGTGTCGGTCCTGACAATTGGGGTAGAGACATGGATTTGTTTTTTATGAAGGCACATCATCCTTATCATGCAGGTCATCACCCTCTGTAAAGACGGCGAGTCCTCTTAACTCCTCAGCCACATGACGAGTTGCAGAACGAGAATAAGGGGGGGAAGTGCGAAAACTGTGGATTTAATGAGGGCTTTTATGGTACATGGGTTCCTGGGTTCATCAGAGTCTGTCAGGCTTGCTGGTTTAGCTGTAGTCCGGCTGCTAGTTAAAACATATTCCAGGTTCAGGTGGTGGCACGATACTGGTGTCCTGACAGAAATAGAACACACTACTATTGAGGAATTTTTGGAAGGGTAGCCTGGTTATGATATTTTTGGGTTTTTTAATCAACATTTTTTTATAGTAAATTAATATCCGAGTCTCAACCCTAGATTTGGGCGGTATTGGCGCAAGGCATTTTGGTGGTACACGTGGCATACTCTATCAAATCTCTCGCGGCGAGCCTCTGTATGTACGGCGCATGTGGGAAGTGGTTTTGTTGTCGCCCCACCACCATGGTTGCCGGGGAAATACATGTAAGGCACAAGTACTTTGTACTTGTACTTCTGGTTGCTAGGCAGAGACTTACCCCTGCCCCCCAAGTACATGTACCTTTGATTTGGCATGCATCGCCTAACATTGAGAGTGTCAGTTACTTTCCCAGCAGCACCCTTCTTGAGCGAGTGTGCACCTGAAAACCGCTCAACCGCCTTTTTTTATTGTTCTTCTTTTCTAATAAAGGAGCAATTCAACAATTCCCAAAAGCTGCATGCATGCCAAACTGAACGTTGCGACAAAAGTCTAGCTTTTAGATTAATTTTCTAACTGAGGGTCGTTGGTGCAGCGCCTGGTCGGCACTATTGTTTGTTGGGGTTAATTTCGCCTAGTAGTGTGGAGAGTATTGTGGATAGGGTGCTCAATGCTCTGCTTCGTGTAAATTTTACCACTCTACTATGGAGGAGCAAGTGGCAGCGAGGTAGGTAAGCTACCCACACCAAGAATTCTAGCTAGTCGCCCGGGCTCAGCAGTAGTCAATCGTTTAAATGGTGTTAATCACTAAATGCGGTATTTGGCTAACCATTACCACATTCAGGGAATGTGGTACTTTGGTGACTGACTCTGTTGCCGCTCTCCCCGCTTTTCTAGCCGACAACAACCTCCTCTTCTTCTCATCGTCGTCCATCTAGGAATCTATCAAAATCCAGCGCTGTGGCAATGCTTAGCCCGCCGTGGCCAACATCTAGCACTTCTCTGTCTACGACACCTCCGTCTGCGCTCATAACTTTGCCTTCTCCTACCGACTCCTCTGAGAAAGCACGCAAGGCACCCGCTCGTCTCCCGTCATCAGTGGTCCAAACACTCGATATCGTCCGCGCATGCTATCGAGGATACCCACTAGACGACCAGTGGGTCAAGATCCAATTCCAGATTGGAGAATACGAGAATACGAGATCCTTCAGCAGCAGCTGAGGCAAGAAGATCTTTGGGGATACGTAGATGATAAGATAAGGTATGATTATTCTGTTAGAGCTGATTCCCTCTGACGCCAGATGAAGCTAATGATCAACAGATACGACTGGAATCCTTTCACTGGCGAGCTGATCTACCAAATGCCAACCGCCGTCCATGAAGTTTTCATGACCTACGTTGTCGAAGAAATTCTATTTTGGCGCCGCTCTATAGCAAATCGCACTGACATCGACCCTGATGTCTGCGCCCTAGCATCTTCTATTGCCTGTCGTGCTTCATCCCGGATCTTCTACCGTACTGACGGTGATGAGGGGAAATATGGCGAGCATTGCCCAGATACATCATTTGCTTATATTGAGGCCGAATACCCCGGTGTCGTGATCGAGAACTTCATTCTCCCAAAAGTGCAAAGACCTCCCAAAGCTAGCGGAGGATTATATTTTGGGTTCCCTAGGAAATATTTCGGTTGTTATCGGTTTTGATATTGATTACCGCGGAACGAAAGAGGTGACTGTCTCTGTATGGAGACCAGAGGACGGGTTTGATCAGGATGGTACTCTGTATCTTAGAGTTAAGACTGTTGTTGATGCAGAGGTCCATCATTAATCTTCCCACATCCATAATTTTTCTAACCTTGCTCTAGCCTTTTCGCAATAGTGACAAAAGTCTTGTGTCGGACGGCAACATCATTCTCTCCTTTGGTGACCTCTTTCCCGCCTGTATGACCTCATCTATTACTTGTCCCCTACCTACCTATACAATCCCTTATCTTAAACTCGCTGGCTTTCTTCAATTCGGTGAAGCCTATCAACAAGTCACTGAGGCGATAGCTGGCCATGGCAAAAAGAGGTTGCCTGCTAGGGTGAAAATTTACAGGCGACCAGCCTCACCAGAAGAGACGCTGAGCCCTAGGAAAGAGAAGAAATTTGCAGAGAGTGAGAGGCAGGCGGAAGAGCGGGTAATGAGGGAGGATAGTGCCTATGGGCAACGGTAGATAAAGGGTAAAAGGTCTCGCCCTTGAAAACAATTCCCTGGAGCATGGAGATTTTGGATATTGAGCAGATATGTTGGACAGATATGTTGGGCATATGAGGTGAAAGATTTGAAAACGCATAGTCAGCGAAATAATTGGATATTGTAACACATAGTTAGCGCAGCAATGGCAAAAAGTCTTCATCCCCATTATATAATCTTGTCTGCTAAGGTGGGGGCAATAATTAGCCCCCATTCGACAGCGACAATGCCCATGGTCTTCAGTTCGAACAGTTGACCGCCTCGCCCAACATTGACATATTGGCTAACCTTTGAGCGGAGGACAAGTATCGAATTACTCAGATACAGCTGAGAATGCTCGCAGCAATCCGCTCATAACCCGAGACTCATCTCGCGAACGATTAACAGTTAAGTTACCGGGTTAGTGCCGCCATTACCCACCCTTCTCGAGTACCCTGTCGATAGCGTACATAGAACTCATTATCCAAATCGCTTCAATCAATTCTGTGTCTTCTATTCTAACAGACATGGGCTAGAACCCCCGACGAACCCTACGTCGGTGGCAAATCGCCTGTAAACGCAACGTGTACCGACGCGGACCATAGCTGGACGTCGACAGCGAGGCCAGACCTTCATGGCAGGGATAATCGGGGAAGGCTTGGCTTTTTGCCCAGGACTGACAAGCCAGTTAGTGTAGCCAGATCTCCAAGCCCCCGTTTCAAAAATTTTACCTGATTTCCATAAGCAAAACGGAAAGCCGTAGCTCAACCACGCACCAACTTCGGAACGCTCCTCTGAGCATTCCATACTTCTGGGGCTGGCGGTGTTCCAGAGCTGTGCTTCTGAGCCCGTTGAAATTGCCTCAGTGCCCCGGGTGTGGCTTCCGAGCGATTCCCATCCCACATGGTATTTCCGTAGGGGCATGACGTCGGCGAGGCATACCATTATATTCTTTCCGCCCAGTTGCAAAGTGCTACCCAGTTGATTCGGATCTCACTAGGTTCAATGACCGAGCCATTGTGTCTGTTGCCCCAGCAGAGAACTCGCTTCTGCAGACGCAATATCTGCCCATCGTCGTCTTTCCTGGACCCCTAATCCAGATTTCTTGTCTTGGTTGGCTCTCTCCACACCACGTTGATATCGGGGAAATGCAACACGGCCCACCCCACTCATACCCTGTCTCAATCAACCCCACAGCTACACGTCCCGAGGGGTGGACCAATAAATCCGACGACAACAAAAGAAAATGTTTTGTCCGGAATCCTTGTAGTGATTACGGAAAATTTCGGAGATAAGGACGGGGACGTTCATTTGAGCATTACTTTCAGTCGCGGTCATTGAAGGTGTGAGTGACGACATCTAGACAATGGCTGTCCTTCCGGATACTATCCTTGGGCTTTATAGATATGTAAGTCTGAGCCTCCAGGCAAATATTTTTCTCCCCCGCTCACTCAACCCCGCCTCAACTTCGACAACCTCAGAGAGTCCGCTATGACACCACCTGCCACCAAACAGGAGTATTGGAACCTCCGCCACAAACAGGAGCAGGACGGCTCGTTTATCCCCTTATCGGCTCTTTCTGGTGCCGATATAGGCTCCAGCAGCGAGTGGAAGTTGAATGCAATCACCACCTTCCGAGTGATTATCGAACATCCAGATAAAAACAAAATTCCTCCTGACCTGGATGCCTACTTCCGAGCTTCTTTGGTCCGCGTAAATGGGTGCAATATCATTTCGCAGTGTGTCGATGTTTTACTCAACGGTTTCCGTGGGCTTTCGCACCGTGAGATGCAAGATCCTGATTTCCCCTTTCCGAGTTTCTTCCGCCACTTAAAGAAGGTGGTCGAGCAGCCGCCCGTGACGACCAGACCTGATCGCTCTATGCGCAGCACTAAGATTCAACCACCACTAGAGGAGGATGTGGCGATGTCCTCCTCTCCAACCGAACCTCGTTCCTCCCCACCACTTGGACCTCTTGCCTCTTCATTCGGTAGTAAAAGTAGCGACCCAAGACCGTCAGAGAGGGTAGCGAACACGCTGATCCTAGAATTTCTATATCAGCTTGCTCCGTTAGTCTCAGAATCAGACAAAATGATCCTGGAGTGGGCCACCACACCCAACACATTTCACATCGAGTTACCTAGCACGGATGAGGTAACAGCGATCAATGATGGAAGTTTAGTGGAACGGAAATTTGACGCCCTAGGTAATTTGACACGGTGGTCTGATATTTGCTATCTATCTATCGAGGTTCGTCGATCTACAGTTACGCGACAGGAGTCTCCGGACGGTCGGCTTTGGACGAGCATTCTGCTCACAAAGAGAATACTTAAAACTTGCGCACAACAACAACAAGAAGTTTTTATTCTTTCAGCTA